>JAXFYN010000668.1:0-141519 GCA_036172215.1 Camellia granthamiana
CCGTACAGGTGTTTTGAGTGTTCGAACCCTAATGCCTGAGAAATGATAAGTAAATGCCGTATTTACATATCGGCCACTGTGCAGGAGAATCCGTATAAGTGTTCTGGTGTTCGAACCCTAATGCGTGAGAAATGGTAAGGAAACGTTTGTATTTACATATCTGCCACTGTGCAGGGGGAATCCGTATAAGGTGTTCGAGTGTTCGAACCCTAATGCGTGAGAAATGGTAAGGAAACGGTTGTATTTACATATATGCCTATGTGCAGGAGAATCCGTATAGGTGTTCGAGGTGTTTCGAACCCTAATGCGTGAGAAATGGTAAGTAAATGTCGTATTTACATATATGCCACTGTGCAGGAGAATCCGTATAGGTGGTCGACTGTTCGAACCCTAATGCGTGAGAAATGGTAAGGAAACGTTGTATTTACATATATGCCACTGTGCAGGGGAATCCGTATATAGGTGTTCAAGTGTTCGAACCCTAATGCGTGAGAAATGGTAAGGAAACGTTGTATTTACATATCTGCCACTCTGCTGGAGAATCCGTATAGGTGTTCGGGTGTTCGAACCCTAATGCGTGAGAAATGGTAAGTAAACGCCGTATTTACATATCTGCCACTGTGCAGGAGAATCCCTATAGGTGTTCGAGTGTTCGAACCAAATGCGTGAGAAATGGTAAGGAAACGTTGTATTTACATATATGCCGCTGTGCAGGAGAATCCGTATAGGTGTTCGAGTGTTTGAACCCTAATGCGCGAGAAATGGTAAGAAAATGTCGTATTTACACATCTGCCACTGTGTAGGAGAATCCGTATAGGTGTTCGAGTGTTCGAACCCTAATGTGTGAGAAATGGTAAGGAAACCGTTGTATTTACATATCTGCCACTCTGCTGGAGAATCCATATAGGGTGTTCGAGTGTTTCGAACCTTAATGTGTGAGAAATGGTAAGTAAACGCCGTATTTTACATATCTGCCACTGTGCAGGAGAAATCCGTATAGGTGTTCGAGTGTTCGAACCCTAATGCGTGAGAAATGGTAAGGAAACGTTGTATTTACATATCTGCCACTGTGCAGGGGGAATCCGTATAGGTGTTCGGGTGTTCGAACCCTAATGCGTGAGAAATGGTAAGGAAACGTTGTATTTACATATATGCGCGATGTGCAGGAGAAATCCGTATAGGTGTTCGAGTGTTCGAACCCTAATGCGTGAGAAATGGTAAGTAAATGTCGTATTTACATATATGCCACTGTGCAGGAGAATCCGTATAGGTGGTCGACTGTTTCGAACCCTAATGCGTGAGAAATGGTAAGGAAACGTTGTATTTACATATATGCCACTGTGCAGGGGAATCCGTATAGGTGTTCAAGTGTTCGAACCCTAATGCGTGAGAAATGGTAAGGAAACGTTGTATTTTACATATCTGCCACTCTGCTGGGAGAATCCGTATAGGTGTTCGGGTGTTTCGAACCCTAATGCGTGAGAAATGGTAAGGAAACGTTGTATTTACATATATGCCGCTGTGCAGGAGAATCCGTATAGGTGTTCGAGTGTTTTGAACCCTAAAGCGCGAGAAATGGTTAAGAAAATGTCGTATTTACACATCTGCCACTGTTGCAGGAGAATCCATATAGGTGTTCGAGTGTTCGAACCCTAATGTGTGAGAAATGGTAAGGAAACGTTGTATTTACATATCTGCCACTCAGCTGGAGAATCCGTATAGGTGTTCGAGTGTTCGAACCCTAATGTGTGAGAAATGGTAAGTAAACGCCGTATTTACATATCTGCCGCTGGTGCAGGAGAATCCGTATAGGTGTTCGAAGTGTTCGAACCCTAATGCGTGAGAAATGGTAAGGAAACGTATGTATTTACATATCTGCCACTGTGCAGGGGGAATCCGTATAGGTGTTCGAGTGTTCGAACCCTAATGCGTGAGAAATGGTAAGGAAACGTTGTATTTACATATATGCCGATGTGCAGGAGAATCCGTATAGGTGTTCGAGTGTTCGAACCCTAATGCGTGAGAAACGGTAAGTAAATGTCGTATTTACATATCTGCCACTGTGCAGGGAGAATACCGTATAGGTGGTCAACTGTTCGAACCCTAATGCGTGAGAAATGGTAAGGAAACGTTGTATTTACATATATGCCACTGTGCAGGAGAATCCGTATAGGTGTTCAAGTGTTCGAACCCTAATGCGTGAGAAATGGTAAGGAAACGTTGTATTTACATATCTGCCACTCTGCTGGAGAATCCGTATAGGTGTTCGGGTGTTCGAACCCTAATGCGTGAGAAATGGTAAGTAAAACGCTGAATTTACATATCTGCCACTGTGCAGGAGAATCCGTATAGGTGTTCGAGTGTTCGAACCCCTAATGCGTGAGAAATGGTAAGGAAAACGGTTGTATTTACATATATGCGGTTGTGCAGGAGAATCCGTATAGGGTGTTCGAGTGTTTTGAACCCTAATGCGCGAGAAATGGAAAGAAAATGTCGTATTTACACATCTGCCACTGTGCAGGAGAATCCGTATAGGTGTTCGAGTGTTCGAACCCTAATGTGTGAGAAATGGTAAGGAAACGTTGTATTTACATATCTGCCACTCTGCTGGAGAATCCGTATAGGTGTTCGATTGTTCGAACCCTAATGTGTGAGAAATGGCAAGTAAACGCCGTATTTACATATCTGCCACTGTGCAGCATAATCCGTATAGGGTTGTTCGAGTGTTCGAACCCTAATGCGTGAGAAATGGTAAGGAAACGTTGTATTTACATATATGCCGCTGTGAAGGAGAATCCGTATAGGTGTTCGAGGTGTTTGAACCCTAATGCGTGAGAAATGGTAAGAAAATGTCGAATTTACACATCTGCCACTGTGCAGGAGAATCCGTACAGGTGTTTGAGTGTTCGAACCCTAATGCCTGAGAAATGATAAGTAAATGCCGTATTTACATATCGGCCACTGTGCAGGAGAATCCGTATAAGTGTTCTGGTGTTCGAACCCTAATGCGTGAGAAATGGTAAGGAAACGTTGTATTTACATATCTGCCACTGTGCAGGGGAATCCGTTATAGGTGTTCGAGTGTTCGAACCCTAATGCGTGAGAAATGGTAAGGAAACGGTGTATTTACATATATGCCTATGTGCAGGAGAAATCCGTATAGGTGTTCGAGTGTTCGAACCCTAATGCGTAGAGAAATGGTAAGTTAAATGTCGTATTTACATATATGCCACTGTGCAGGAGAATCCGTATAGGTGGTCGACTGTTCGAACCCTAATGCGTGAGAAATGGTAAGGAAACGTGTTATTTACATATATGCCACTGTGCAGGGGAATCCGTATAGGTGTTCAAGTGTTCGAACCCTAATGCGTGAGAAATGGTAAGGAAACGTTGTATTTACATATCTGCCACTCTGCTGGAGAATCCGTATAGGTGTTCGGCGTGTGTTCGAACCCTAATGCGTGAGAAATGGTAAGTAAACGCCGTATTTACATATCTGCCACTGTGCAGGAGAATCCGTATAGGTGTTCGAAGTGTTCGAACCTAATGCGTGAGAAATGGTAAGGAAACGTTGTATTTACATATATGCCGCTGTGCAGGAGAATCCGTATAGGTGTTCGAGTGTTTGAACCCTAATGCGGCGAGAAAATGGTAAGAAAATGTCGTATTTACACATCTGCCACTGTGCAGGAGAATCCGTATAGGTGTTCGAGTGTTCGAACCCTAATGGTGTGAGAAATGGTAAGGAAACGTTGTATTTACATATCTGCCACTCTGCTGGAGAATCCATAAAGGTGTTCGAGTGTTCGAAGCTTAATGTGTGAGAAATGATAAGTAAACGCCGTATTTACATATCTGCCACTGTTGCAGGAGAATCCGTATAGGTGTTCGAGTGTTCGAACCCTAATGCGTGAGAAATGGTAAGGAAACGTTGTATTTACATATCTGCCACTGTGCAGGGGAATCCGTTATAGGTGTTCGGGTGTTCGAACCCTAATGCGTGAGAAATGGTAAGGAAACGTTGTATTTACATATATGCCGATGTGCAGGAGAATCCGTATAGGTGTTCGAGTGTTCGAACCCTAATGCGTGAGAAATGGTAAGGAAACGTTTGTATTTACATATCTGCCACTCTGCTGGGAGAATCCGTATAGGTGTTTCGGGGTGTGTTTCGAACCCTAATGCGTGAGAAATGGTAAGTAAACGCCGTATTTACATATCTGCCACTGTGCAGGAGAATCCGTATAGGTGTTCGAGGTGTTCGAACCCTAATGCGTGAGAAATGGTAAGGAAACGTTGTATTTACATATATGCCGCTGGTGGTGGGGGCGGAGGGGGGGGAGGGGAATCTGTCTAGGTGTTCGAGTGTTTGAACCCTAATGCGCGAGAAATGGTAAGAAAATGTCGTATTTACACATCTGCCACTGTGCAGGAGAATCCCGTATAGGTGTTCGAGTGTTCGAACCCTAATGTGTGAGAAATGGTAAGGAAACGTTGTATTTACATATCTGCCACTCTGCTAGAGAATCCATATAGGTGTTCGGGTGTTCGAACCCTAATGCGTGAGAAATGGTAAGGGAAACGTTGTATTTACATATCTGCCACTGTGCAGGGGAATCCGTATAGGTGTTCGAGTGTTTGAAACCCTAATGCGTGAGAAATGGTAAGGAAACGGTGTATTTACATATATGCCGATGTGCAGGAGGAATCCGTATAGGTGTTCGAGTGGTTCGAACCCTAATGCGTGAGAAATGGTAAGTAAATGTCGTATTTACATATATGCCACTGTGCAGGAGAATCCGTATGGTGTGTCGACTGTTCGAACCCTAATGCGTGAGAAATTGGGTAAAGAAACGTTGTATTTACATATATCCCACTGTGGAGGGGGAATCCGTATAGGTGTCCGAGTCTTTGAACCCTAATGCGTGAGAAATGGTAAGGAAACATTGTATTTACATATCTGCCACTCTGCTGGAGAATCCGTATAGGTGTTCGGGGTGTTCGAACCCTAATGCGTGAGAAATGGTAAGTAAACGCCGTATTTACATATCTACCACTGTGCAGGACAATCCGTATAGGTGTTCGAGTGTTCGAACCCTAATGCGTGAGAAATGGTAAGGAAACGTTTGTATTTACATATCTGCCACTGTGCAGGGGGAATCCGTATAGGTGTTTCGAGTGTTCGAACCCTAATGCGTGAGAAATGGTAAGGAAACGTTGTATTTACATATATGCCGATGTGCAGGAGAATCCGTATAGGTGTTCGAGTGTTCGAACCCTAATGCGTGAGAAATGGTAAGTAAATGTCGTATTTACATATCTGCCACTCTGCAGGAGAATCCGTATAGGTGGTCGACTGTTCGAACCCTAATGCGTGAGAAATGGTAAGGAAACGTTGTATTTACATATATGCCACTGTGCAGGAGAATCTGTATAGGTGTTCGAAGTGTTTCGAAACCCTAATGCGTGAGAAAATGGTAAGGAAACGTTGTATTTACATATCTGCCACTCTGTCTGGAGAATCCGTATAGGTGTTCGGGTGTTCGAACCCTAATGCGTGAGAAATGGTAAGTAAACGCCGTATTTACATATCTGCCACTGTGCAGGAGAATCCGTATAGGTGTTCGAGTGTTCGAACCCTAATGCGTGAGAAATGGTAAGGAAACGTTGTATTTACATATATGCCGCTGTGCAGGAGAATCTGTCTAGGTGTTCGAGTGTTTGAACCCTAATGCGCGAGAAATGGTAAGAAAATGTCGTATTTACACATCTGCCACTGTGCAGGAAAATCCCGTATAGGTGTTCGAGTGTTCGAACCCTAATGTGTGAGAAATGGTAAGGAAACGTTGTATTTACATATCTGCCACTCTGCTGGAGAATCCATATAGGTGTTCGGGTGTTCGAACCCTAATGCGTGAGAAATGGTAAGGAAACGTTGTATTTACATATCTGCCACTGTGCAGGGGAATCCGTATAGGTGTTCGAGTGTTTGAACCCTAATGCGTGAGAAATGGTAAGGAAACGGTGTATTTACATATATGCTGATGTGCAGGAGAATCCGTATAGGTGTTCGAGTGTTCGAACCCTAATGCGTGAGAAATGGTAAGTAAATGTCGTATTTACATATATGCCACTGTGCAGGAGAATCCGTATGGGTGGTCGACTGTTCGAACCCTAATGCGTGAGAAATGGTAAAGAAACGTTGTATTTACATATATCCCACTGTGGAGGGGAATCCGTATAGGTGTTCGAGTGTTTGAACCCTAATGCGTGAGAAATGGTAAGGAAACATTGTATTTACATATCTGCCACTCTGCTGGGAGAATCCGTATAGGTGTTCGGTGTGTTCGAACCCTAATGCGTGAGAAATGGTAACTTATTTACATATCTGCTACTGTGCAGGAGAATCCGTATAGGTGTTCGAGTGTTCGAACCCTAATGCGTGAGAAATGGTAAGGAAACATTGTATTTACTTATCTGCCACTCTGCTGGAGAATCCGTATAGGTGTTCGAGTGTTCGAACCCTAATGTGTGAGAAATGGTAAGTAAACGTCCTGTATTTTACATATCTACCACTGTGCAGGGACAATCCGTATAGGTGTTTCGAGTGTTCGAACCCTAATGCGTGAGAAATGGTAAGGAAACGTTGTATTTACATATCTGCCACTGTGCAGGGGAATCCGTATAGGTGTTCGAGTGTTCGAACCCTAATGCGTGAGAAATGGTAAGGAAACGTTGTATTTACATATATGCCGATGTGCAGGAGAATCCGTACAGGTGTTCGAGTGTTCGAACCCTAATGCGTGAGAAATGGTAAGTAAATGTCGTATTTACATATCTGCCACTGTGCAGGAGAATCCGTATAGGTGTTCGAGTGTTCGAACCCTAATGCGTGAGAAATGGTAAGGAAACGTTGTATTTACATATATGCCGCTGTGCAAGGAGAATCCGTATAGGTGTTCGAGTGTTTGAACCCTAATGCGCGAGAAATGGTAAGAAAATGTCGTGTGTACACATCTGCCACTGTGCAGGAGAATCCGTATAGGTGTTCGAGTGTTCGAACCCTAATGTGTGAGAAATGGTAAGGAAACGATGTATTTACATATCTGCCACTCTGCTGGAGAATCCGTATAGGTGTTCGAGTGTTCGAACCCTAATGTGTGAGAAATGGTAAGTAAACGCCGTATTTACATATCTGCCACTGTGCAGGGAGAATCCGTATAGGTGTTCGAGTGTTCGAACCCTAATGCGTGAGAAATGGTAAGGAAACATGGTATTTACATATATGCCGCTGTGCAGGAGAATCCGTATAGGTGTTCGAGTGTTCGACCCCTAATGCGTGAGAAATGGTAAGTAAATGTCGTATTTACATATATGCCACTGTGCAGGAGAATCCGTATAGGTGGTCGACTGTTCGAACCCTAATGCGTGAGAAATGGTAAAGGAAACGTTGTATTTACATATATGCCACTGTGGAGGGGAATCCGTATAGGTGTTCGAGTGTTTGAACCCTAATGCGTGAGAAATGGTAAGGAAACGTTGTATTTACATATCTGCCACTGTGCAGGAGAATCCGTATAGGTGTTCGGGTGTTCGAACCCTAATGCGTGAGAAATGGTAAGTAAACGCCGAGGCGTTCGAAATGGTAAGTAAACGCCGTATTTACATATCTGCCACTGTGCAGGAGAATCCATATAGGTGTTCGAGTGTTCGAACCCTAATGTGTGAGAAATGGTAAGGAAACGTTGTATTTACTTATCTGCCACTCTGCTGGAGAATCCGTATAGGTGTTCGAGTCTTCGAACCCTAATGTGTGAGAAATGGTAAGTAAACGCCGTATTTACATATCTGCCACTGTGCAGGAGAATCCGTATAGGTGTTCGAGTGTTCGAACCCTAATGCGTGAGAAATGGTAAGGAAACGTTGTATTTACATATCTGCCACTGTGCAGGGGAATCCGTATAGGTGTTCGAGTGGTTGAACCCTAATGCGTGAGAAATGGTAAGGAAACGGTGTATTTACATATATGCCGATGTGTAGGAGAATCCGTATAGGTGTTCGAGTGTTCGAACCCTAATGCGTGAGAAATGGTAAGTAAATGTCGTATTTACATATATGCCACTGTGCAGGAGAATCCGTATAGGTGGTCGACTGTTCGAACCCTAATGCGTGAGAAATGGTAAAGAAACGTTGTATTTACATATATGCCACTGTGGAGGGGAATCCGTATAGGTGTTCGAGTGTTTGAACCCTAATGCGTGAGAAATGGTAAGGAAACGTTGTATTTACATATCTGCCACTCTGCTGGAGAATCCGTATAGGTGTTCGGGTGTTCGAACCCTAATGCGTGAGAAATGGTAAGTAAACGCCGTATTTACATATCTGCCACTGTGCAGGAGAATCCGTATAGGTGTTCGAGTGTTCGAACCCTAATGCGTGAGAAGTGGTAAGGAAACGTTGTATTTACATATATGCCGCTGTGCAGGAGAATCCGTATAGGTGTTCGAGTGTTTGAACCCTAATGCGCGAGAAATGGTAAGAAAATGTCGTGTGTACACATCTGCCACTGTGCAGGAGAATCCGTATAGGTGTTCGAGTGTTCGAACCCTAATGTGTGAGAAATGGTAAGGAAACGATGTATTTACATATCTGCCACTCTGCTGGAGAATCTGTATAGGTGTTCGAGTGTTCGAACCCTAATGTGTGAGAAATGGTAAGTAAACGCCGTATTTACATATCTGCCACTGTGCAGGAGAATCCGTATAGGTGTTCGAGTGTTCGAACCCTAATGCGTGAGAAATGGTAAGGAAACATGGTATTTACATATATGCCGCTGTGCAGGAGAATCCGTATAGGTGTTCGAGTGTTCGACCCCTAATGCGTGAGAAATGGTAAGTAAATGTCGTATTTACATATATGCCACTGTGCAGGAGAATCCGTATAGGTGGTCGACTGTTCGAACCCTAATGCGTGAGAAATGGTAAAGAAACGTTGTATTTACATATATGCCACTGTGGAGGGGAATCCGTATAGGTGTTCGAGTGTTTGAACCCTAATGCGTGAGAAATGGTAAGGAAACGTTGTATTTACATATCTGCCACTGTGCAGGAGAATCCGTATAGGTGTTCGGGTGTTCGAACCCTAATGCGTGAGAAATGGTAAGTAAACGCCGTATTTACATATCTGCCACTGTGCAGGAGAATCCATATAGGTGTTCGAGTGTTCGAACCCTAATGTGTGAGAAATGGTAAGGAAACGTTGTATTTACTTATCTGCCACTCTGCTGGAGAATCCGTATAGGTGTTCGAGTCTTCGAACCCTAATGTGTGAGAAATGGTAAGTAAACGCCGTATTTACATATCTGCCACTGTGCAGGAGAATCCGTATAGGTGTTCGAGTGTTCGAACCCTAATGCGTGAGAAATGGTAAGGAAACGTTGTATTTACATATCTGCCACTGTGCAGGGGAATCCGTATAGGTGTTCGAGTGGTTGAACCCTAATGCGTGAGAAATGGTAAGGAAACGGTGTATTTACATATATGCCGATGTGCAGGAGAATCCGTATAGGTGTTCGAGTGTTCGAACCCTAATGCGTGAGAAATGGTAAGTAAATGTCGTATTTACATATATGCCACTGTGCAGGAGAATCCGTATAGGTGGTCGACTGTTCGAACCCTAATGCGTGAGAAATGGTAAAGAAACGTTGTATTTACATATATGCCACTGTGGAGGGGAATCCGTATAGGTGTTCGAGTGTTTGAACCCTAATGCGTGAGAAATGGTAAGGAAACGTTGTATTTACATATCTGCCACTCTGCTGGAGAATCCGTATAGGTGTTCGGGTGTTCGAACCCTAATGCGTGAGAAATGGTAAGTAAACGCCGTATTTACATATCTGCCACTGTGCAGGAGAATCCGTATAGGTGTTCGAGTGTTCGAACCCTAATGCGTGAGAAATGGTAAGGAAACGTTGTATTTACATATATGCCGCTGTGCAGGAGAATCCGTATAGGTGTTCGAGTGTTTGAACCCTAATGCGCGAGAAATGATAAGAAAATGTCGTATTTACACATCTGCCACTGTGCAGGAGAATCCGTATAGGTGTTCGAGTGTTCGAACCCTAATGTGTGAGAAATGGTAAGGAAACGATGTATTTACATATCTGCCACTCTGCTGGAGAATCCGTATAGGTGTTCGAGTGTTCGAACCCTAATGCGTGAGAAATGCTAAGGAAACGTTGTATTTACATATCTGCCACTGTGCAGGGGAATCCGTATAGGTGTTCGAGTGTTTGAACCCTAATGCGTGAGAAATGGTAAGGAAACGGTGTATTTACATATATGCCGATGTGCAGGAGAATCCGTATAGGTGTTCGTTCGAGTGTTCGAACCCTAATGCGTGAGAAATGGTAAGTAAATGTCGTATTTACATATATGCCACTGTGCAGGAGAATCCGTATAGGTGGTCGACTGTTCGAACCCTAATGCGTGAGAAATGGTAAAGAAACGTTGTATTTACATATATGCCACTGTGGAGGGGAATCCGTATAGGTGTTCGAGTGTTTGAACCCTAATGCGTGAGAAATGGTGAGGAAATGTTGTATTTACATATCTGCCACTGTGCAGGAGAATCCGTATGGGTGTTCGGGTATTCGAACCCTAATGCGTGAGAAATGGTAAGTAAACGCCGTATTTACATATCTGCCACTGTGCAGGAGAATCCGTATAGTTGTTCGAGTGTTCGAACCCTAATGCGTGAGAAATGGTAAGGAAACATTGTATTATCTTATCTGCCACTCTGCTGGAGAATCCGTATCGGTGTTCGAGTGTTCGAACCCTAATGTGTGAGAAATGGTATGTAAACGCCGTATTTACATATCTACCACTGTGCAGGAGAATCCGTATAGGTGTTCGAGTGTTTGAACCCTAATGCGTGAGAAATGGTAAGGAAACGTTGTATTTACATATCTGCCACTCTGCTGGAGAATCCGTATAGGTGTTCGGGTGTTCGAACCCTAATGCGTGAGAAATGGTAAGTAAACGCCGTATTTACATATCTGCCACTGTGCAGGAGAATCCGTATAGGTGTTCGAGTGTTCGAACCCTAATGCGTGAGAAATGGTAAGGAAACGTTGTATTTACATATATGCCGCTGTGCAGGAGAATCCGTATAGGTGTTCGAGTGTTTGAACCCTAATGCGCGAGAAATGGTAAGAAAATGTCGTATTTACACATCTGCCACTGTGCAGGAGAATCCGTATAGGTGTTCGAGTGTTCGAACCCTAATGTGTGAGAAATGGTAAGGAAACGATGTATTTACATATCTGCCACTCTGCTGGAGAATCCGTATAGGTGTTCGAGTGTTCGAACCCTAATGTGTGAGAAATGGTAAGTAAACGCCGTATTTACATATCTGCCACTGTGCAGGAGAATCCGTATAGGTGTTCGGGTGTTCGAACCCTAATGCGTGAGAAATGGTAAGGAAACATTGTATTTACATATATGCCGCTGTGCAGGAGAATCCGTATAGGTGTTCGAGTGTTCGAACCCTAATGCGTGAGAAATGGTAAGTAAATGTCGTATTTACATATATGCCACTGTGTAGGAGAATCCGTATAGGTGGTCGACTGTTCGAACCCTAATGCGTGAGAAATGGTTAAGAAACGTTGAATTTACATATATGCCACTGTAGAGGGGAATCCGTATAGGTGTTCGAGTGTTTGAACCCTAATGCGTGAGAAATGGTAAGGAAACGTTGTATTTACATATCTGCCACTGTGCAGGAGAATCCGTATAGGTGTTCGGGTGTTCGAACCCTAATGCGTGAGAAATGGTAAGTAAACGCTGTATTTACATATCTGCCGCTGTGCAGGAGAATCCGTATAGGTGTTCGAGTGTTCGAACCCTAATGTGTGAGAAATGGTAAGGAAACGTTGTATTTACATATCTGCCACTCTGCTGGAGAATCCGTATAGGTGTTCGAGTGTTCGAACCTTAATGTGTGAGAAATGGTAAGTAAACGCCGTATTTACATATCTGCCACTGTGCAGGAGAATCCGTATAAGTGTTCCGGTGTTCGAACCCTAATGCGTGAGAAATGGTAAGGAAACGTTGTATTTACATATCTGCCACTGTGCAGGGGAATCCGTATAGGTGTTCGAGTGTTCGAACCCTAATGCGTGAGAAATGGTAAGGAAACGGTGTATTTACATATATGCCGATGTGCAGGAGAATCCGTATAGGTGTTCGAGTGTTCGAACCCTAATGCGTGAGAAATGGTAAGTAAATGTCGTATTTACATATATGCCACTGTGCAGGAGAATCCGTATAAGTGTTCCGGTGTTCGAACCCTAATGCGTGAGAAATGGTAAGGAAACGTTGTATTTACATATCTGCCACTGTGCAGGGGAATCCGTATAGGTGTTCGAGTGTTCGAACCCTAATGCGTGAGAAATGGTAAGGAAACGGTGTATTTACATATATGCCGATGTGCAGGAGAATCCGTATAGGTGTTCGAGTGTTCGAACCCTAATGCGTGAGAAATGGTAAGTAAATGTCGTATTTACATATATGCCACTGTGCAGGAGAATCCGTATAGGTGGTCGACTGTTCGAACCCTAATGCGTGAGAAATGGTAAGGAAACGTTGTATTTACATATATGCCACTGTGCAGGGGAATCCGTATAGGTGTTCAAGTGTTCGAACCCTAATGCGTGAGAAATGGTAGGAAACGTTGTATTTACATATCTGCCACTCTGCTGGAGAATCCGTATAGGTGTTCGGGTGTTCGAACCCTAATGCGTGAGAAATGGTAAGTAAACGCCGTATTTACATATCTGTCACTGTGCAGGAGAATCCGTATAGGTGTTCGAGTGTTCGAACCCTAATGCGTGAGAAATGGTAAGGAAACGTTGTATTTACATATATGCCGCTGTGCAGGAGAATCCGTAGCGGTGTTCGAGTGTTTGAACCCTAAAGCGCGAGAAATGGTAAGAAAATGTCGTATTTACACATCTGCCACTGTGCAGGAGAATCCGTATAGGTGTTCGAGTGTTCGAACCGTAATGTGTGAGAAATGGTAAGGAAACGTTGTATTTACATATCTGCCACTCAGCTGGAGAATCCGTATAGGTGTTCGAGTGTTCGAACCCTAATGTGTGAGAAATGGTAAGTAAACGCCGTATTTACATATCTGCCACTGTACAGGAGAATCCGTATAGGTGTTCGAGTGTTCGAACCCTAATGCGTGAGAAATGGTAAGGAAAAGTTGTATTTACATATCTGCCACTGTGTAGGGGAATCCGTATAGGTGTTCGAGTGTTCGAACCCTAATGCGTGAGAAATGGTAAGGAAACGTTGTATTTACATATCTGCCACTGTGCAGGGGAATCCGTATAGGTGTTCGAGTGTTCGAACCCTAATGCGTGAGAAATGGTATGGAAACGTTGTATTTACATATATGCCGATGTGCAGGAGAATCCGTATAGGTGTTCGAGTGTTCGAACCCTAATGCGTGAGAAATGGTAAGGAAACATTGTATTTACATATATGCCGCTGTGCAGGAGAATCCGTATAGGTGTTCGAGTGTTCGAACCCTAATGCGTGAGAAATGGTACGTAAATGTCGTATTTACATATATGCCACTGTGCAGGAGAATCCGTATAGGTGGTCGACTGTTCGAACCCTAATGCGTGAGAAATGGTAAAGAAACGTTGTATTTACATATATGCCACTGTGTGGAGGGGAATCCGTATAGGTGTTCGAGTGTTGGAACCCTAATGCGTGAGAAATGGTAAGGAAACATTGTATTTACATATATGCCGCTGTGTAGGAGAATCCGTATAGGTGTTCGAGTGTTCGAACCCTAATGCGTGAGAAATGGTAAGTAAATGTCGTATTTACATATATGCCACTGTGCAGGAGAATCCGTATAGGTGGTCGACTGTTCGAACCCTAATGCGTGAGAAATGGTAAAGAAACGTTGTATTTACATATATGCCACTGTGGAGGGGAATCCGTATAGGTGTTTGAGTGTTCGAACCCTAATGCCTGAGAAATGATAAGTAAATGCCGTATTTACATATCGGCCACTGTGTAGGAGAATCCGTATAAGTGTTCCGGTGTTCGAACCCTAATGCGTGAAAAATGGTAAGGAAACGTTGTATTTACATATCTGCCACTGTGCAGGAGAATCCGTATAGGTGTTCGGGTGTTCGAACCCTAATGCGTGAGAAATGGTAAGTAAACGCCGTATTTACATATCTGCCACTGTGCAGGAGAATCCGTATAGGTGTTCGAGTGTTCGAACCCTAATGTGTGAGAAATGGTAAGGAAACGTTGTATTTACTTATCTGCCACTCTGCTGGAGAATCCGTATAGGTGTTCGAGTGTTCGAACCCTAATGTGTGAGAAATGGTAAGTAAACGCCGTATTTACATATCCGCCACTGTGCAGGAGAATCCATATAGGTGTTCGAGTGTTCGAACCCTAATGCGTGAGAAATGGTAAGGAAACGTTGTATTTACATATATGTCGCTGTGCAGGAGAATCCGTATAGGTGTTCGAGTGTTTGAACCCTAATGCGTGAGAAATGGTAAGAAAATGTCGAATTTACACATCTGCCACTGTGCAGGAGAATCCGTACAGGTGTTTGAGTGTTCGAACCCTAATGCCTGAGAAATGATAAGTAAATGCCGTATTTACATATCGGCCACTGTGCAGGAGAATCCGTATAAGTGTTCTGGTGTTCGAACCCTAATGCGTGAGAAATGGTAAGGAAACGTTGTATTTACATATCTGCCACTGTGCAGGGGAATCCGTATAGGTGTTCGAGTGTTCGAACCCTAATGCGTGAGAAATGGTAAGGAAACGGTGTATTTACATATATGCCGATGTGCAGGAGAATCCATATAGGTGTTCGAGTGTTCGAACCCTAATGCGTGAGAAATGGTAAGTAAATGTCGTATTTACATATATGCCACTGTGCAGGAGAATCCGTATAGGTGGTCGACTGTTCGAACCCTAATGCGTGAGAAATGGTAAGGAAACGTTGTATTTCCATATATGCCACTGTGCAGGGGAATCCGTATAGGTGTTCAAGTGTTCGAACCCTAATGCGTGAGAAATGGTAAGGAAACGTTGTATTTACATATCTGCCTCTCTGCTGGAGAATCCGTATAGGTGTTCGGGTGTTCGAACCCTAATGCGTGAGAAATGGTAAGTAAACGCCGTATTTACATATCTGCCACTGTGCAGGAGAATCCGTATAGGTGTTCGAGTGTTCGAACCCTAATGCGTGAGAGATGGTAAGGAAACGTTGTATTTACATATATGCCGCTGTGCAGGAGAATCCGTAGCGGTGTTCGAGTGTTTGAAGCCTAAAGCGCGAGAAATGGTAAGAAAATGTCGTATTTACACATCTGCCACTGTGCAGGAGAATCCGTATAGGTGTTCGAGTGTTCGAACCCTAATGCGTGAGAAATGGTAAGGAAACGTTGTATTTACATATACGCCGATGTGCAGGAGAATCCGTATAGGTGTTCGAGTGTTCGAACCCTAATGCGTGAGAAATGGTAAGGAAACATTGTATTTACATATATGCCGCTGTGCAGGAGAATCCGTATAGGTGTTCGAGTGTTCGAACCCTAATGCGTGAGAAATGGTAAGTAAATGTCGTATTTACATATATGCCACTGTGCAGGAGAATCCGTATAGGTGGTCGACTGTTCGAACCCTAATGCGTGAGAAATGGTAAAGAAACGTTGTATTTACATATATGCCACTGTGGAGGGGAATCCGTATAGGTGTTCGAGTGTTGGAACCCTAATGCGTGAGAAATGGTAAGGAAACATTGTATTTACATATATGCCGCTGTGCAGGAGAATCCGTATAGGTGTTCGAGTGTTCGAACCCTAATGCGTGAGAAATGGTAAGTAAATGTCGTATTTACATATATGCCACTGTGCAGGAGAATCCGTATAGGTGGTCGACTGTTCGAACCCTAATGCGTGAGAAATGGTAAAGAAACGTTGTATTTACATATATGCCACTGTGGACGGGAATCCGTATAGGTGTTTGAGTGTTCGAACCCTAATGCCTGAGAAATGATAAGTAAATGCCGTATTTACATATCGGCCACTGTGCAGGAGAATCCGTATAAGTGTTCTGGTGTTCGAACCCTAATGCGTGAGAAATGGTAAGGAAACGTTGTATTTACATATCTGCCACTGTGCAGGAGAATCCGTATAGGTGTTCGGGGTGTTCGAACCCTAATGCGTGAGAAATGGTAAGTAAACGCCGTATTTACATATCTGCCACTGTGCAGGAGAATCCGTATAGGTGTTCGAGTGTTCGAACCCTAATGTGTGAGAAATGGTAAGGAAACGTTGTATTTACTTATCTGCCACTCTGCTGGAGAATCCGTATAGGTGTTCGAGTGTTCGAACCCTAATGTGTGAGAAATGGTAAGTAAACGCCGTATTTACATATCCGCCACTGTGCAGGAGAATCCATATAGGTGTTCGAGTGTTCGAACCCTAATGCGTGAGAAATGGTAAGGAAACGTTGTATTTACATATATGCCGCTGTGCAGGAGAATCCGTATAGGTGTTCGAGTGTTTGAACCCTAATGCGTGAGAAATGGTAAGAAAATGTCGAATTTACACATCTGCCACTGTGCAGGAGAATCCGTACAGGTGTTTGAGTGTTCGAACCCTAATGCCTGAGAAATGATAAGTAAATGCCGTATTTACATATCGGCCACTGTGCAGGAGAATCCGTATAAGTGTTCTGGTGTTCGAACCCTAATGCGTGAGAAATGGTAAGGAAACGTTGTATTTACATATCTGCCACTGTGCAGGGGAATCCGTATAGGTGTTCGAGTGTTCGAACCCTAATGCGTGAGAAATGGTAAGGAAACGGTGTATTTACATATATGCCGATGTGCAGGAGATTCCATATAGGTGTTCGAGTGTTCGAACCCTAATGCGTGAGAAATGGTAAGTAAATGTCGTATTTACATATATGCCACTGTGCAGGAGAATCCGTATAGGTGGTCGACTGTTCGAACCCTAATGCGTGAGAAATGGTAAGGAAACGTTGTATTTACAGATATGCCACTGTGCAGGGGAATCCGTATAGGTGTTCAAGTGTTCGAACCCTAATGCGTGAGAAATGGTAAGGAAACGTTGTATTTACATATCTGCCACTCTGCTGGAGAATCCGTATACGTGTTCGGGTGTTCGAACCCTAATGCGTGAGAAATGGTAAGTAAACGCCGTATTTACATATCTGCCACTGTGCAGGAGAATCCGTATAGGTGTTCGAGTGTTCGAACCCTAATGCGTGAGAGATGGTAAGGAAACGTTGTATTTACATATATGCCGCTGTGCAGGAGAATCCGTAGCGGTGTTCGAGTGTTTGAACCCTAAAGCGCGAGAAATGGTAAGAAAATGTCGTATTTACACATCTGCCACTGTGCAGGAGAATCCGTATAGGTGTTCGAGTGTTCGAACCCTAATGCGTGAGAAATGGTAAGGAAACGTTGTATTTACATATCTGCCACTCTGCTGGAGAATCCGTATAGGTGTTCGGTGTTTGAACCCTAATGCGTGAGAAATGGTAAGTAATCGCCGTATTTACATATCTGCCACTGTGCAGGAGAATCCGTATAGGTGTTCGAGTGTTCGAACCCTAATGCGTGAGAAATGGTAAGGAAACGTTGTATTTACATATATGCCGTTGTGCAGGAGAATCCGTATAGGTGTTCGAGTGTTTGAACCCTAATGCGCGAGAAATGGTAAGAAAATGTCGTATTTACACATCTGCCACTGTGCAGGAGAATCCGTATAGGTGTTCGAGTGTTCGAACCCTAATGTGTGAGAAATGGTAAGGAAACGTTGTATTTACAAATCTGCCACTCTGCTGGAGAATCCGTATAGGTGTTCGATTGTTCCAACCGTAATGTGTGAGAAATGGTAAGTAAACGCCGTATTTACATATCTGCCACTGTGCAGCAGAATCCGTATAGGTGTTCGAGTGTTCGAACCCTAATGCGTGAGAAATGGTAAGGAAACGTTGTATTTACATATATGCCACTGTGCAGGAGAATCCGTATAGGTGGTCGACTGTTCGAACCCTAATGCGTGAGAAATGGTAAGGAAACGTTGTATTTACATATATGCCACTGTGCAGGGGAATCCGTATAGGTGTTCAAGTGTTCGAACCCTAATGCGTGAGAAATGGTAAGGAAACGTTGTATTTACATATCTGCCACTCTGCTGGAGAATCCGTATAGGTGTTCGGGTGTTCGAACCCTAATGCGTGAGAAATGGTAAGTAAACGCCGTATTTACATATCTGCCACTGTGCAGGAGAATCCGTATAGGTGTTCGAGTGTTCGAACCCTAATGCGTGAGAAATGGTAAGGAAACGTTGTATTTACATATATGCCGATGTGCAGGAGAATCCGTATAGGTGTTCGAGTGTTCGAACCCTAATGCGTGAGAAATGGTAAGTAAATGTCGTATTTACATATCTGCCACTGTGCAGGAGAATCCGTATAGGTGGTCAACTGCTCGAACCCTAATGCGTGAGAAATGGTAAGGAAACGTTGTATTTACATATATGCCACTGTACAGGAGAATCCGTATAGGTGTTCGAGTGTTCGAACCCTAATGCGTGAGAAATGGTAAGGAAACATTGTATTTACATATATGCCGCTGTGCAGGAGAATCCGTATAGGTGTTCGAGTGTTCGAACCCTAATGCGTGAGAAATGGTAAGTAAATGTCGTATTTACATATATGCCACTGTGCAGGAGAATCCGTATAGGTGGTCGACTGTTCGAACCCTAATGCGTGAGAAATGGTAAAGAAACGTTGTATTTACATATATGCCACTGTGGAGGGGAATCCGTATAGGTGTTCGAGTGTTTGAACCCTAATGCGTGAGAAATGGTAAGGAAACGTTTTATTTACATATCTGCCACTGTGCAGGAGAATCCGTATAGGTGTTCGGGTGTTCGAACCCTAATGCGTGAGAAATGGTAAGTAAACGCCGTATTTACATATCTGCCACTGTGCAGGAGAATCCGTATAGGTGTTCGAGTGTTCGAACCCTAATGCGTGAGAAATGGTAAGGAAACATTGTATTTACATATATGCCGCTGTGCAGGAGAATCCGTATAGGTGTTCGAGTGTTCGAACCCTAATGCGTGAGAAATGGTAAGTAATGTCGTATTTACATATATGCCACTGTGCAGGAGAATCCGTATAGGTGGTCGACTGTTCGAACCCTAATGCGTGAGAAATGGTAAAGAAACGTTGTATTTACATATATGCCACTGTGGAGGGGAATCCGTATAGGTGTTCGAGTGTTTGAACCCTAATGCGTGAGAAATGGTAAGGAAACGTTGTATTTACATATCTGCCACTGTGCAGGAGAATCCGTATAGGTGTTCGGGTGTTCGAACCCTAATGCGTGAGAAATGGTAAGTAAACGCCGTATTTACATATCTGCCACTGTGCAGGAGAATCCGTATAGGTGTTCGAGTGTTCGAACCCTAATGTGTGAGAAATGGTAAGGAAACGTTGTATTTACTTATCTGCCACTCTGCTGGAGAATCCGTATAGGTGTTCGAGTGTTCGAACCCTCATGTGTGAGAAATGGTAAGTAAACGCCGTATTTACATATCCGCCACTGTGCAGGAGAATCCATATAGGTGTTCGAGTGTTCGAACCCTAATGCGTGAGAAATGGTATGGAAACGTTGTATTTACATATATGCCGCTGTGCAGGAGAATCCGTATAGGTGTTCGAGTGTTTGAACCCTAATGCGTGAGAAATGGTAAGAAAATGTCGAATTTACACATCTGCCACTGTGCAGGAGAATCCGTACAGGTGTTTGAGTGTTCGAACCCTAATGCCTGAGAAATGATAAGTAAATGCCGTATTTACATATCGGCCACTGTGCAGGAGAATCCGTATAAGTGTTCTGGTGTTCGAACCCTAATGCGTGAGAAATGGTAAGGAAACGTTGTATTTACATATCTGCCACTGTGCAGGGGAATCCGTATAGGTGTTCGAGTGTTCGAACCCTAATGCGTGAGAAATGGTAAGGAAACGGTGTATTTACATATATGCCGATGTGCAGGAGAATCCATATAGGTGTTCGAGTGTTCGAACCCTAATGCGTGAGAAATGGTAAGTAAATGTCGTATTTACATATATGCCACTGTGCAGGAGAATCCGTATAGGTGGTCGACTGTTCGAACCCTAATGCGTGAGAAATGGTAAGGAAACGTTGTATTTACATATATGCCACTGTGCAGTGGAATCCGTATAGGTGTTCAAGTGTTCGAACCCTAATTCGTGAGAAATGGTAAGGAAACGTTGTATTTACATATCTGCCACTCTGCTGGAGAATCCGTATAGGTGTTCGGGTGTTCGAACCCTAATGCGTGAGAAATGGTAAGTAAACGCCGTATTTACATATCTGCCACTGTGCAGGAGAATCCGTATAGGTGTTCGAGTGTTCGAACCCTAATGCGTGAGAAATGGTAAGGAAACGTTGTATTTACATATATGCCGCTGTGCAGGAGAATCCGTATCGGTGTTCGAGTGTTTGAACCCTAAAGCGCGAGAAATGGTAAGAAAATGTCGTATTTACACATCTGCCACTGTGCAGGAGAATCCGTATAGGTGTTCGAGTGTTCGAACCCTAATGTGTGAGAAATGGTAAGGAAACGTTGTATTTACATATCTGCCACTCAGCTGGAGAATCCGTATAGGTGTTCGAGTGTTCGAACCCTAATGTGTGAGAAATGGTAAGTAAACGCCGTATTTACATATCTGCCACTGTGCAGGAGAATCCGTATAGGTGTTCGAGTGTTCGAACCCTAATGCGTGAGAAATGGTAAGGAAACGTTGTATTTACATATCTGCCACTGTCCAGGGGAATCCGTATAGGTGTTCGAGTGTTCGAACCCTAATGCGTGAGAAATGGTAAGGAAACGTTGTATTTACATATATGCCGATGTGCAGGAGAATCCGTGTAGGTGTTCGAGTGTTCGAACCCTAATGCGTGAGAAATGGTAAGTAAATGTCGTATTTACATATCTGCCACTGTGCAGGAGAATCCGTATAGGTGGTCAACTGTTCGAACCCTAATGCGTGAGAAATGGTAAGGAAACGTTGTATTTACATATATGCCACTGTGCAGGAGAATCCGTATAGGTGTTCGAGTGTTCGAACCCTAATGCGTGAGAAATGGTAAGGAAACGTTGTATTTACATATCTGCCACTCTGCTGGAGAATCCGTATAGGTGTTCGGGTGTTTGAACCCTAATGCGTGAGAAATGGTAAGTAATCGCCGTATTTACATATCTGCCACTGTGCAGGAGAATCCGTATAGGTGTTCGAGTGTTCGAACCCTAATGCGTGAGAAATGGTAAGGAAACGTTGTATTTACATATATGCCGCTGTGCAGGAGAATCCGTATCGGTGTTCGAGTGTTTGAACCCTAAAGCGCGAGAAATGGTAAGAAAATGTCGTATTTACACATCTGCCACTGTGCAGGAGAATCCGTATAGGTGTCCGAGTGTTCGAACCCTAATGCGTGAGAAATGGTAAGGAAACGTTGTATTTACATATCTGCCACTCAGCTGGAGAATCCGTATAGGTGTTCGAGTGTTCGAACCCTAATGTGTGAGAAATGGTAAGTAAACGCCGTATTTACATATCTGCCACTGTGCAGGAGAATCCGTATAGGTGTTCGAGTGTTCGAACCCTAATGCGTGAGGAATGGTAAGGAAACGTTGTATTTACATATCTGCCACTGTGCAGGGGAATCCGTATAGGTGTTCGAGTGTTCGAACCCTAATGCGTGAGAAATGGTAAGGAAACGTTGTATTTACATATATGCCGATGTGCAGGAGAATCCGTATAGGTGTTCGAGTGTTCGAACCCTAATGCGTGAGAAATGGTAAGTAAATGTCGTATTTACATATCTGCCACTGTGCAGGAGAATCCGTATAGGTGGTCAACTGTTCGAACCCTAATGCGTGAGAAATGGTAAGGAAACGTTGTATTTACATATATGCCACTGTGCAGGAGAATCCGTATAGGTGTTCGAGTGTTCGAACCCTAATGCGTGAGAAATGGTAAGGAAACGTTGTATTTACATATCTGCCACTTTGCTGGAGAATCCGTATAGGTGTTCGGGTGTTCGAACCCTAATGCGTGAGAAATGGTAAGTAAACGCCGTATTTACATATCTGCCACTGTGCAGGAGATTCCGTATAGGTGTTCGAGTGTTCGAACCCTAATGCGTGAGAAATGGTAAGGAAACGTTGTATTTACATATATGCCGTTGTGCAGGAGAATCCGTATAGGTGTTCGAATGTTTGAACCCTAATGCGCGAGAAATGGTAAGAAAATGTCGTATTTACACATCTGCCACTGTGCAGGAGAATCCGTATAGGTGTTCGAGTGTTCGAACCCTAATGTGTGAGAAATGGTAAGGAAACGTTGTATTTACATATCTGCCACTCTGCTGGAGAATCCGTATAGGTGTTCGATTGTTCGAACCCTAATGTGTGAGAAATGGTAAGTAAACGCCGTATTTACATATCTGCCACTGTGCAGCATAATCCGTATAGGTGTTCGAGTGTTCGAACCCTAATGCGTGAGAAATGGTAAGGAAACGTTGTATTTACATATATGCCGCTGTGCAGGAGAATCCGTATAGGTGTTCGAGTGTTTGAACCCTAATGCGTGAGAAATGGTAAGAAAATGTCGAATTTACACATCTGCCACTGTGCAGGAGAATCCGTACAGGTGTTTGAGTGTTCGAACCCTAATGCCTGAGAAATGATAAGTAAATGCCGTATTTACATATCGGCCACTGTGCAGGAGAATCCGTATAAGTGTTCTGGTGTTCGAACCCTAATGCGTGAGAAATGGTAAGGAAACGTTGTATTTACATATCTGCCACTGTGCAGGGGAATCCGTATAGGTGTTCGAGTGTTCGAACCCTAATGCGTGAGAAATGGTAAGGAAACGGTCTATTTACATATATGCCGATGTGCAGGAGAATCCGTATAGGTGTTCGAGTGTTCGAACCCTAATGCGTGAGAAATGGTAAGTAAATGTCGTATTTACAAATATGCCACTGTGCAGGAGAATCCGTATAGGTGGTCGACTGTTCGAACCCTAATGCGTGAGAAATGGTAAGGAAACGTTGTATTTACATATATGCCACTGTGCAGGGGAATCCGTATAGGTGTTCAAGTGTTCGAACCCTAATGCGTGAGAAATGGTAAGGAAACGTTGTATTTACATATCTGCCACTCTGCTGGAGAATCCGTATAGGTGTTCGGGTGTTCGAACCCTAATGCGTGAGAAATGGTAAGTAAACGGCGTATTTACATATCTGCCACTGTGCAGGAGAATCCGTATAGGTGTTCGAGTGTTCGAACCCTAATGCGTGAGAAATGGTAAGGAAACGTTGTATTTACATATATGCCGCTCTGCAGGAGAATCCGTATAGGTGTTCGAGTGTTTGAACCCTAATGCGCGAGAAATGGTAAGAAAATGTCGTATTTACACATCTGCCACTGTGCAGGAGAATCCGTATAGGTGTTCGAGTGTTCGAACCCTAATGTGTGAGAAATGGTAAGGAAACGTTGTATTTACATATCTGCCACTCTGTTGGAGAATCCGTATAGGTGTTCGAGTGTTCGAACCCTAATGTGTGAGAAATGGTAAGTAAACGCCGTATTTACATATCTGCCACTGTGCAGGAGAATCCGTATAGGTGTTCGAGTGTTCGAACCCTAATGCGTGAGAAATGGCAAGGAAACGTTGTATTTACATATCTGCCACTGTGCAGGGGAATCCGTATAGGTGTTCGAGTGTTCGAACCCTAACGCGTGAAAAATGGTAAGGAAACGTTGTATTTACATATATGCCGATGTGCAGGAGAATCCGTATAGGTGTTCGAGTGTTCGAACCCTAATGCGTGAGAAATGGTAAGTAAATGTCGTATTTACATATCTGCCACTGTGCAGGAGAATCCGTATAGGTGGTCAACTGTTCGAACCCTAATGCGTGAGAAATGGTAAGGAAACGTTGTATTTACATATATGCCACTGTGCAGGAGAATCCGTATAGGTGTTCGAGTGTTCGAACCCTAATGCGTGAGAAATGGTAAGGAAACGTTGTATTTACATATCTGCCACTCTGCTGGAGAATCCGTATAGGTGTTCGGGTGTTCGAACCCTAATGCGTGAGAAATGGTAAGTAAACGCCGTATTTACATATCTGCCACTGTGCAGGAGAATCCGTATAGGTGTTCGAGTGTTCGAACCCTAATGCGTGAGAAATGGTAAGGAAACGTTGTATTTACATATATGCCGCTGTGCAGGAGAATCCGTATAGGTGTTCGAGTGTTTGAACCCTAATGCGTGAGAAATGGTAAGAAAATGTCGAATTTACACATCTGCCACTGTGCAGGAGAATCCGTACAGGTGTTTGAGTGTTCGAACCCTAATGCCTGAGAAATGATAAGTAAATGCCGTATTTACATATCAGCCACTGTGCAGGAGAATCCGTATAAGTGTTCTAGTGTTCGAACCCAAATGCGTGAGAAATGGTAAGGAAACGTTGTATTTACATATCTGCCACTGTGCAGGGGAATCCGTATAGGTGTTCGAGTGTTCGAACCCTAATGCGTGAGAAATGGTAAGGAAACGGTGTATTTACATATTTGCCGATGTGCAGAAGAATTCGTATAGGTGTTCGAGTGTTCGAACCCTAATGCGTGAGAAATGGTAAGTAAAAGTCGTATTTACATATATGCCACTGTGCAGGAGAATCCGTATAGGTGGTCGACTGTTCGAACCCTAATGCGTGAGAAATGGTAAGGAAACGTTGTATTTACATATATGCCACTGTGCAGGGGAATCCGTATAGGTGTTCAAGTGTTCGAACCCTAATGCGTGAGAAATGGTAAGGAAACGTTGTATTTACATATCTGCCACTCTGCTGGAGAATCCGTATAGGTGTTCGGGTGTTCGAACCCTAATGCGTGAGAAATGGTAAGTAAACGCCGTATTTACATATCTGCCACTGTGCAGGAGAATCCGTATAGGTGTTCGAGTGTTCGAACCCTAATGCGTGAGAAATGGTAAGGAAACGTTGTATTTACGTATATGCCGCTGTGCAGGAGAATCCGTATAGGTGTTCGAGTGTTTGAACCCTAATGCGCGAGAAATGGTAAGAAAATGTCCTATTTACACATCTGCCACTGTGCAGGAGAATCCGTATAGGTGTTCGAGTGTTCGAACCCAAATGTGTGAGAAATGGTAAGGAAACGTTGTATTTACATATCTGCCACTCTGCTGGAGAATCCGTATAGGTGTTCGAGTGTTCGAACCCTAATGTGTGAGAAATGGTAAGTAAACGCCGTATTTACATATCTGCCACTGTGCAGGAGAATCCGTATAGGTGTTCGAGTGTTCGAACCCTAATGCGTGAGAAATGGTAAGGAAACGTTGTATTTACATATCTGCCACTGTGCAGGGGAATCCATATAGGTGTTCGAGTGTTCGAACCCTAATGCGTGAGAAATGGTAAGGAAACGTTGTATTTACATATATGCCGATGTGCAGGAGAATCCGTATAGGTGTTCGAGTGTTCGAACCCTAATGTGTGAGAAATGGTAAGGAAACGTTGTATTTACATATCTGCCACTCTGCTGGAGAATCCGTATAGGTGTTCGAGTGTTCGAACCCTAATGTGTGAGAAATGGTAAGTAAACGCCGTATTTACATATCTGCCACTGTGCAGGAGAATCCGTATAGGTGTTCGAGTGTTCGAACCCTAATGCGTGAGAAATGGCAAGGAAACGTTGTATTTACATATATGCCGCTGTGCAGGAGAATCCGTATAGGTGTTCGAGTGTTTGAACCCTAATGCGCGAGAAATGGTAAGAAAATGTCGTATTTACACATCTGCCACTGTGCAGGAGAATCCGTATAGGTGTTCGAGTGTTCGAACCCAAATGTGTGAGAAATGGTAAGGAAACGTTGTATTTACATATCTGCCACTCTGCTGGAGAATCCGTATAGGCGTTCGAGTGTTCGAACCCTAATGTGTGAGAAATGGTAAGTAAACGCCGTATTTACATATCTGCCACTGTGCAGGAGAATCCGTATAGGTGGTCGACTGTTCGAACCCTAATGCGTGAGAAATGGTAAGGAAACGTTGTATTTACATATATGCCACTGTGCAGGGGAATCCGTATAGGTGTTCAAGTGTTCGAACCCTAATGCGTGAGAAATGGTAAGGAAACGTTGTATTTAGATATCTGCCACTCTGCTGGAGAATCCGTATAGGTGTTCGGGTGTTCGAACCCTATTGTGTGAGAAATGGTAAGTAAACGACGTATTTACATATCTGCCACTGTGCAGGAGAATCCGTATAAGTGTTCGGGTGTTCGAACCCTAATGCGTGAGAAATGGTAAGGAAACGTTGTATTTACATATCTGCCACTGTGCAGGAGAATCCGTATAGGTGTTCGGGTGTTCGAACCCTAATGCGTGAGAAATGGTAAGTAAACGCCGTATTTACATATCTGCCACTGTGCAGGAGAATCCGTATAGGTGTTCGAGTGTTCGAACCCTAATGCGTGAGAAATGGTAAGGAAACGTTGTATTTACATATCTGCCACGGTGCAGGGGAATCCATATAGGTGTTCGAGTGTTCGAACCCTAATGCGTGAGAAATGGTAAGGAAACGTTGTATTTACATATATGCCGATGTGCAGGAGAATCCGTATAGGTGTTCGAGTGTTCGAACCCTAATGTGTGAGAAATGGTAAGGAAACGTTGTATTTACATATCTGCCACTCTGCTGGAGAATCCGTATAGGTGTTCGAGTGTTCGAACCCTAATGTGTGAGAAATGGTAAGTAAACGCCGTATTTACATATCTGCCACTGTGCAGGAGAATCCGTATAGGTGTTCGAGTGTTCGAACCCTAATGCGTGAGAAATGGCAAGGAAACGTTGTATTTACATATATGCCGCTGTGCAGGAGAATCCGTATAGGTGTTCGAGTGTTTGAACCCTAATGCGCGAGAAATGGTAAGAAAATGTCGTATTTACACATCTGCCACTGTGCAGGAGAATCCGTATAGGTGTTCGAGTGTTCGAACCCTAATGCGTGAGAAATGGTAAGGAAACGTTGTATTTACATATATGCCGATGTGCAGGAGAATCCGTATAGGTGTTCGAGTGTTCGAACCCTAATGTGTGAGAAATGGTAAGGAAACGTTGTATTTACATATCTGCCACTCTGCTGGAGAATCCGTATAGGTGTTCGAGTGTTCGAACCCTAATGTGTGAGAAATGGTAAGTAAACGCCGTATTTACATATCTGCCACTGTGCAGGAGAATCCGTATAGGTGTTCGAGTGTTCGAACCCTAATGCGTGAGAAATGGCAAGGAAACGTTGTATTTACATATATGCCGCTGTGCAGGAGAATCCGTATAGGTGTTCGAGTGTTTGAACCCTAATGCGCGAAAAATGGTAAGAAAATGTCGTATTTACACATCTGCCACTATGCAGGAGAATCCGTATAGGTGTTCGAGTGTTCGAACCCTAATGCGTGAGAAATGGTAAGGAAACGTTGTATTTGCATATCTGCCACTCTGCTGGAGAATCCGTATAGGTGTTCGGGTGTTCGAACCCTAATGCCTGAGAAATGGTAAGTAAACGCCGTATTTACATATCTGCCACTGTGGAGGAGAATCCGTATAGGTGTTCGAGTGTTCGAACCCTAATGCGTGAGAAATGGTAAGGAAACGTTGTATTTACATATATGCCACTGTACAGGAGAATCCGTATAGGTGTTCGAGTGTTCGAACCCTAATGCGTGAGAAATGGTAAGGAAACATTGTATTTACATATATGCCGCTGTGCAGGAGAATCCGTATAGGTGTTCGAGTGTTCGAACCCTAATGCGTGAGAAATGGTAAGTAAATGTCGTATTTTCATATATGCCACTGTGCAGGAGAATCCGTATAGGTGGTCGACTGTTCGAACCCTAATGCGTGAGAAATGGTAAAGAAACGTTGTATTTACATATATGCCACTGTGGAGGGGAATCCGTATAGGTGTTCGAGTGTTTGAACCCTAATGCGTGAGAAATGGTAAGGAAACGTTTTATTTACATATCTGCCACTGTGCAGGAGAATCCGTATAGGTGTTCGGGTGTTCGAACCCTAATGCGTGAGAAATGGTAAGTAAACGCCGTATTTACATATCTGCCACTGTGCAGGAGAATCCGTATAGGTGTTCGAGTGTTCGAACCCTAATGCGTGAGAAATGGTAAGGAAACATTGTATTTACATATATGCCGCTGTGCAGGAGAATCCGTATAGGTGTTCGAGTGTTCGAACCCTAATGCGTGAGAAATGGTAAGTAATGTCGTATTTACATATATGCCACTGTGCAGGAGAATCCGTATAGGTGGTCGACTGTTCGAACCCTAATGCGTGAGAAATGGTAAAGAAACGTTGTATTTACATATATGCCACTGTGGAGGGGAATCCGTATAGGTGTTCGAGTGTTTGAACCCTAATGCGTGAGAAATGGTAAGGAAACGTTGTATTTACATATCTGCCACTGTGCAGGAGAATCCGTATAGGTGTTCGGGTGTTCGAACCCTAATGCGTGAGAAATGGTAAGTAAACGCCGTATTTACATATCTGCCACTGTGCAGGAGAATCCGTATAGGTGTTCGAGTGTTCGAACCCTAATGTGTGAGAAATGGTAAGGAAACGTTGTATTTACTTATCTGCCACTCTGCTGGAGAATCCGTATAGGTGTTCGAGTGTTCGAACCCTCATGTGTGAGAAATGGTAAGTAAACGCCGTATTTACATATCCGCCACTGTGCAGGAGAATCCATATAGGTGTTCGAGTGTTCGAACCCTAATGCGTGAGAAATGGTAAGGAAACGTTGTATTTACATATATGCCGCTGTGCAGGAGAATCCGTATAGGTGTTCGAGTGTTTGAACCCTAATGCGTGAGAAATGGTAAGAAAATGTCGAATTTACACATCTGCCACTGTGCAGGAGAATCCGTACAGGTGTTTGAGTGTTCGAACCCTAATGCCTGAGAAATGATAAGTAAATGCCGTATTTACATATCGGCCACTGTGCAGGAGAATCCGTATAAGTGTTCTGGTGTTCGAACCCTAATGCGTGAGAAATGGTAAGGAAACGTTGTATTTACATATCTGCCACTGTGCAGGGGAATCCGTATAGGTGTTCGAGTGTTCGAACCCTAATGCGTGAGAAATGGTAAGGAAACGGTGTATTTACATATATGCCGATGTGCAGGAGAATCCATATAGGTGTTCGAGTGTTCGAACCCTAATGCGTGAGAAATGGTAAGTAAATGTCGTATTTACATATATGCCACTGTGCAGGAGAATCCGTATAGGTGGTCGACTGTTCGAACCCTAATGCGTGAGAAATGGTAAGGAAACGTTGTATTTACATATATGCCACTGTGCAGTGGAATCCGTATAGGTGTTCAAGTGTTCGAACCCTAATGCGTGAGAAATGGTAAGGAAACGTTGTATTTACATATCTGCCACTCTGCTGGAGAATCCGTATAGGTGTTCGGGTGTTCGAACCCTAATGCGTGAGAAATGGTAAGTAAACGCCGTATTTACATATCTGCCACTGTGCAGGAGAATCCGTATAGGTGTTCGAGTGTTCGAACCCTAATGCGTGAGAAATGGTAAGGAAACGTTGTATTTACATATATGCCGCTGTGCAGGAGAATCCGTATCGGTGTTCGAGTGTTTGAACCCTAAAGCGCGAGAAATGGTAAGAAAATGTCGTATTTACACATCTGCCACTGTGCAGGAGAATCCGTATAGGTGTTCGAGTGTTCGAACCCGAATGTGTGAGAAATGGTAAGGAAACGTTGTATTTACATATCTGCCACTCAGCTGGAGAATCCGTATAGGTGTTCGAGTGTTCGAACCCTAATGTGTGAGAAATGGTAAGTAAACGCCGTATTTACATATCTGCCACTGTGCAGGAGAATCCGTATAGGTGTTCGAGTGTTCGAACCCTAATGCGTGAGAAATGGTAAGGAAACGTTGTATTTACATATCTGCCACTGTGCAGGGGAATCCGTATAGGTGTTCGAGTGTTCGAACCCTAATGCGTGAGAAATGGCAAGGAAACGTTGTATTTACATATATGCCGATGTGCAGGAGAATCCGTGTAGGTGTTCGAGTGTTCGAACCCTAATGCGTGAGAAATGGTAAGTAAATGTCGTATTTACATATCTGCCACTGTGCAGGAGAATCCGTATAGGTGGTCAACTGTTCGAACCCTAATGCGTGAGAAATGGTAAGGAAACGTTGTATTTACATATATGCCACTGTGCAGGAGAATCCGTATAGGTGTTCGAGTGTTCGAACCCTAATGCGTGAGAAATGGTAAGGAAACGTTGTATTTACATATCTGCCACTCTGCTGGAGAATCCGTATAGGTGTTCGGGTGTTTGAACACTAATGCGTGAGAAATGGTAAGTAATCGCCGTATTTACATATCTGCCACTGTGCAGGAGAATCCGTATAGGTGTTCGAGTGTTCGAACCCTAATGCGTGAGAAATGGTAAGGAAACGTTGTATTTACATATATGCCGCTGTGCAGGAGAATCCGTATCGGTGTTCGAGTGTTTGAACCCTAAAGCGCGAGAAATGGTAAGAAAATGTCGTATTTACACATCTGCCACTGTGCAGGAGAATCCGTATAGGTGTCCGAGTGTTCGAACCCTAATGCGTGAGAAATGGTAAGGAAACGTTGTATTTACATATCTGCCACTCAGCTGGAGAATCCGTATAGGTGTTCGAGTGTTCGAACCCTAATGTGTGAGAAATGGTAAGTAAACGCCGTATTTACATATCTGCCACTGTGCAGGAGAATCCGTATAGGTGTTCGAGTGTTCGAACCCTAATGCGTGAGGAATGGTAAGGAAACGTTGTATTTACATATCTGCCACTGTGCAGGGGAATCCGTATAGGTGTTCGAGTGTTCGAACCCTAATGCGTGAGAAATGGTAAGGAAACGTTGTATTTACATATATGCCGATGTGCAGGAGAATCCGTATAGGTGTTCGAGTGTTCGAACCCTAATGCGTGAGAAATGGTAAGTAAATGTCGTATTTACATATCTGCCACTGTGCAGGAGAATCCGTATAGGTGGTCAACTGTTCGAACCCTAATGCGTGAGAAATGGTAAGGAAACGTTGTATTTACATATATGCCACTGTGCAGGAGAATCCGTATAGGTGTTCGAGTGTTCGAACCCTAATGCGTGAGAAATGGTAAGGAAACGTTGTATTTACATATCTGCCACTCTGCTGGAGAATCCGTATAGGTGTTCGGGTGTTCGAACCCTAATGCGTGAGAAATGGTAAGTAAACGCCGTATTTACATATCTGCCACTGTGCAGGAGATTCCGTATAGGTGTTCGAGTGTTCGAACCCTAATGCGTGAGAAATGGTAAGGAAACGTTGTATTTACATATATGCCGTTGTGCAGGAGAATCCGTATAGGTGTTCGAATGTTTGAACCCTAATGCGCGAGAAATGGTAAGAAAATGTCGTATTTACACATCTGCCACTGTGCAGGAGAATCCGTATAGGTGTTCGAGTGTTCGAACCCTAATGTGTGAGAAATGGTAAGGAAACGTTGTATTTACATATCTGCCACTCTGCTGGAGAATCCGTATAGGTGTTCGATTGTTCGAACCCTAATGTGTGAGAAATGGTAAGTAAACGCCGTATTTACATATCTGCCACTGTGCAGCAGAATCCGTATAGGTGTTCGAGTGTTCGAACCCTAATGCGTGAGAAATGGTAAGGAAACGTTGTATTTACATATATGCCGCTGTGCAGGAGAATCCGTATAGGTGTTCGAGTGTTTGAACCCTAATGCGTGAGAAATGGTAAGAAAATGTCGAATTTACACATCTGCCACTGTGTAGGAGAATCCGTATAGGTGTTTGAGTGTTCGAACCCTAATGCCTGAGAAATGATAAGTAAATGCCGTATTTACATATCGGCCACTGTGCAGGAGAATCCGTATAAGTGTTCTGGTGTTCGAACCCTAATGCGTGAGAAATGGTAAGGAAACGTTGTATTTACATATCTGCCACTGTGTAGGGGAATCCGTATAGGTGTTCGAGTGTTCGAACCCTAATGCGTGAGAAATGGTAAGGAAACGGTGTATTTACATATATGCCGATGTGCAGGAGAATCCGTATAGGTGTTCGAGTGTTCGAACCCTAATGCGTGAGAAATGGTAAGTAAATGTCGTATTTACAAATATGCCACTGTGCAGGAGAATCCGTATAGGTGGTCGACTGTTCGAACCCTAATGCGTGAGAAATGGTAAGGAAACGTTGTATTTACATATATGCCACTGTGCAGGGGAATCCGTATAGGTGTTCAAGTGTTCGAACCCTAATGCGTGAGAAATGGTAAGGAAACGTTGTATTTACATATCTGCCACTCTGCTGGAGAATCCGTATAGGTGTTCGGGTGTTCGAACCCTAATGCGTGAGAAATGGTAAGTAAACGGCGTATTTACATATCTGCCACTGTGCAGGAGAATCCGTATAGGTGTTCGAGTGTTCGAACCCTAATGCGTGAGAAATGGTAAGGAAACGTTGTATTTACATATATGCCGCTCTGCAGGAGAATCCGTATAGGTGTTCGAGTGTTTGAACCCTAATGCGCGAGAAATGGTAAGAAAATGTCGTATTTACACATCTGCCACTGTGCAGGAGAATCCGTATAGGTGTTCGAGTGTTCGAACCCTAATGTGTGAGAAATGGTAAGGAAACGTTGTATTTACATATCTGCCACTCTGTTGGAGAATCCGTATAGGTGTTCGAGTGTTCGAACCCTAATGTGTGAGAAATGGTAAGTAAATGCCGTATTTACATATCTGCCACTGTGCAGGAGAATCCGTATAGGTGTTCGAGTGTTCGAACCCTAATGCGTGAGAAATGGCAAGGAAACGTTGTATTTACATATCTGCCACTGTGCAGGGGAATCCGTATAGGTGTTCGAGTGTTCGAACCCTAACGCGTGAAAAATGGTAAGGAAACGTTGTATTTACATATATGCCGATGTGCAGGAGAATCCGTATAGGTGTTCGAGTGTTCGAACCCTAATGCGTGAGAAATGGTAAGTAAATGTCGTATTTACATATCTGCCACTGTGCAGGAGAATCCGTATAGGTGGTCAACTGTTCGAACCCTAATGCGTGAGAAATGGTAAGGAAACGTTGTATTTACATATATGCCACTGTGCAGGAGAATCCGTATAGGTGTTCGAGTGTTCGAACCCTAATGCGTGAGAAATGGTAAGGAAACGTTGTATTTACATATCTGCCACTCTGCTGGAGAATCCGTATAGGTGTTCGGGTGTTCGAACCCTAATGCGTGAGAAATGGTAAGTAAACGCCGTATTTACATATCTGCCACTGTGCAGGACAATCCGTATAGGTGTTCGAGTGTTCGAACCCTAATGCGTGAGAAATGGTAAGGAAACGTTGTATTTACATATATGCCGCTGTGCAGGAGAATCCGTATAGGTGTTCGAGTGTTTGAACCCTAATGCGTGAGAAATGGTAAGAAAATGTCGAATTTACACATCTGCCACTGTGCAGGAGAATCCGTACAGGTGTTTGAGTGTTCGAACCCTAATGCCTGAGAAATGATAAGTAAATGCCGTATTTACATATCAGCCACTGTGCAGGAGAATCCGTATAAGTGTTCTGGTGTTCGAACCCAAATGCGTGAGAAATGGTAAGGAAACGTTGTATTTACATATCTGCCACTGTGCAGGGGAATCCGTATAGGTGTTCGAGTGTTCGAACCCTAATGCGTGAGAAATGGTAAGGAAACGGTGTATTTACATATATGCCGATGTGCAGAAGAATTCGTATAGGTGTTCGAGTGTTCGAACCCTAATGCGTGAGAAATGGTAAGTAAAAGTCGTATTTACATATATGCCACTGTGCAGGAGAATCCGTATAGGTGGTCGACTGTTCGAACCCTAATGCGTGAGAAATGGTAAGGAAACGTTGTATTTACATATATGCCACTGTGCAGGGGAATCCGTATAGGTGTTCAAGTGTTCGAACCCTAATGCGTGAGAAATGGTAAGGAAACGTTGTATTTACATATCTGCCACTCTGCTGGAGAATCCGTATAGGTGTTCGGGTGTTCGAACCCTAATGCGTGAGAAATGGTAAGTAAACGCCGTATTTACATATCTGCCACTGTGCAGGAGAATCCGTATAGGTGTTCGAGTGTTCGAACCCTAATGCGTGAGAAATGGTAAGGAAACGTTGTATTTACGTATATGCCGCTGTGCAGGAGAATCCGTATAGGTGTTCGAGTGTTTGAACCCTAATGCGCGAGAAATGGTAAGAAAATGTCCTATTTACACATCTGCCACTGTGCAGGAGAATCCGTATAGGTGTTCGAGTGTTCGAACCCAAATGTGTGAGAAATGGTAAGGAAACGTTGTATTTACATATCTGCCACTCTGCTGGAGAATCCGTATAGGTGTTCGAGTGTTCGAACCCTAATGTGTGAGAAATGGTAAGTAAACGCCGTATTTACATATCTGCCACTGTGCAGGAGAATCCGTATAGGTGTTCGAGTGTTCGAACCCTAATGCGTGAGAAATGGTAAGGAAACGTTGTATTTACATATCTGCCACTGTGCAGGGGAATCCATATAGGTGTTCGAGTGTTCGAACCCTAATGCGTGAGAAATGGTAAGGAAACGTTGTATTTACATATATGCCGATGTGCAGGAGAATCCGTATAGGTGTTCGAGTGTTCGAACCCTAATGTGTGAGAAATGGTAAGGAAACGTTGTATTTACATATCTGCCACTCTGCTGGAGAATCCGTATAGGTGTTCGAGTGTTCGAACCCTAATGTGTGAGAAATGGTAAGTAAACGCCGTATTTACATATCTGCCACTGTGCAGGAGAATCCGTATAGGTGTTCGAGTGTTCGAACCCTAATGCGTGAGAAATGGCAAGGAAACGTTGTATTTACATATATGCCGCTGTGCAGGAGAATCCGTATAGGTGTTCGAGTGTTTGAACCCTAATGCGCGAGAAATGGTAAGAAAATGTCGTATTTACACATCTGCCACTGTGCAGGAGAATCCGTATAGGTGTTCGAGTGTTCGAACCCAAATGTGTGAGAAATGGTAAGGAAACGTTGTATTTACATATCTGCCACTCTGCTGGAGAATCCGTATAGGCGTTCGAGTGTTCGAACCCTAATGTGTGAGAAATGGTAAGTAAACGCCGTATTTACATATCTGCCACTGTGCAGGAGAATCCGTATAGGTGGTCGACTGTTCGAACCCTAATGCGTGAGAAATGGTAAGGAAACGTTGTATTTACATATATGCCACTGTGCAGGGGAATCCGTATAGGTGTTCAAGTGTTCGAACCCTAATGCGTGAGAAATGGTAAGGAAACGTTGTATTTAGATATCTGCCACTCTGCTGGAGAATCCGTATAGGTGTTCGGGTGTTCGAACCCTATTGTGTGAGAAATGGTAAGTAAACGACGTATTTACATATCTGCCACTGTGCAGGAGAATCCGTATAAGTGTTCGGGTGTTCGAACCCTAATGCGTGAGAAATGGTAAGGAAACGTTGTATTTACATATCTGCCACTGTGCAGGAGAATCCGTATAGGTGTTCGGGTGTTCGAACCCTAATGCGTGAGAAATGGTAAGTAAACGCCGTATTTACATATCTGCCACTGTGCAGGAGAATCCGTATAGGTGTTCGAGGGTTCGAACCCTAATGCGTGAGAAATGGTAAGGAAACGTTGTATTTACATATCTGCCACGGTGCAGGGGAATCCATATAGGTGTTCGAGTGTTCGAACCCTAATGCGTGAGAAATGGTAAGGAAACGTTGTATTTACATATATGCCGATGTGCAGGAGAATCCGTATAGGTGTTCGAGTGTTCGAACCCTAATGTGTGAGAAATGGTAAGGAAACGTTGTATTTACATATCTGCCACTCTGCTGGAGAATCCGTATAGGTGTTCGAGTGTTCGAACCCTAATGTGTGAGAAATGGTAAGTAAACGCCGTATTTACATATCTGCCACTGTGCAGGAGAATCCGTATAGGTGTTCGAGTGTTCGAACCCTAATGCGTGAGAAATGGCAAGGAAACGTTGTATTTACATATATGCCGCTGTGCAGGAGAATCCGTATAGGTGTTCGAGTGTTTGAACCCTAATGCGCGAGAAATGGTAAGAAAATGTCGTATTTACACATCTGCCACTGTGCAGGAGAATCCGTATAGGTGTTCGAGTGTTCGAACCCTAATGCGTGAGAAATGGTAAGGAAACGTTGTATTTACATATATGCCGATGTGCAGGAGAATCCGTATAGGTGTTCGAGTGTTCGAACCCTAATGTGTGAGAAATGGTAAGGAAACGTTGTATTTACATATCTGCCACTCTGCTGGAGAATCCGTATAGGTGTTCGAGTGTTCGAACCCTAATGTGTGAGAAATGGTAAGTAAACGCCGTATTTACATATCTGCCACTGTGCAGGAGAATCCGTATAGGTGTTCGAGTGTTCGAACCCTAATGCGTGAGAAATGGCAAGGAAACGTTGTATTTACATATATGCCGCTGTGCAGGAGAATCCGTATAGGTGTTCGAGTGTTTGAACCCTAATGCGCGAGAAATGGTAAGAAAATGTCGTATTTACACATCTGCCACTGTGCAGGAGAATCCGTATAGGTGTTCGAGTGTTCGAACCCAAATGTGTGAGAAATGGTAAGGAAACATTGTATTTACATATCTGCCACTCTGCTGGAGAATCCGTATAGGCGTTCGAGTGTTCGAACCCTAATGTGTGAGAAATGGTAAGTAAACGCCGTATTTACATATCTGCCACTGTGCAGGAGAATCCGTATAGGTGGTCGACTGTTCGAACCCTAATGCGTGAGAAATGGTAAGGAAACGTTGTATTTACATATATGCCACTGTGCAGGGGAATCCGTATAGGTGTTCAAGTGTTCGAACCCTAATGCGTGATAAATGGTAAGGAAACGTTGTATTTACATATCTGCCACTCTGCTGGAGAATCCGTATAGGTGTTCGGGTGTTCGAACCCTAATGCGTGAGAAATGGTAAGTAAACGCCGTATTTACATATCTGCCACTGTGCAGGAGAATCCGTATAGGTGTTCGAGTGTTCGAACCCTAATGCGTGAGAAATGGTAAGGAAACGTTGTATTTACATATATGCCGCTGTGCAGGAGAATCCGTATAGGGGTTCGAGTGTTTGAACCCTAATGCGCGAGAAATGGTAAGAAAATGTCGTATTTACACATCTGCCACTGTGCAGGAGAATCCGTATTGGTGTTCGACTGTTCGAACCCAAATGTGTGAGAAATGGTAAGGAAACGTTGTATTTACATATCTGCCACTCTGCTGGAGAATCCGTATAGGCGTTCGAGTGTTCGAACCCTAATGTGTGAGAAATGGTAAGTAAACGCCGTATTTACATATCTGTCACTGTGCAGGAGAATCCGTATATGTGTTCGAGTGTTCGAACCCTAATGCGTGAGAAATGGTAAGGAAACGTTGTATTTACATATCTGCCACTGTGCAGGGGAATCCGTATAGGTGTTCGAGTGTTCGAACCCTAATGCGTGAGAAATGGTAAGGAAACGTTGTATTTACATATATGCCGCTGTGCATGAGAATTCGTATAGGTGTTCGAGTGTTTGAACCCTAATGCGTGAGAAATGGTAAGAAAATGTCGAATTTACACATCTGCCACTGTGCAGGAGAATCCGTACAGGTGTTTGAGTGTTCGAACCCTAATGCCTGAGAAATGATAAGTAAATGCCGTATTTACATATCGGCCACTGTGCAGGAGAATCCGTATAAGTGTTCTGGTGTTCGAACCCTAATGCGTGAGAAATGGTAAGGAAACGTTGTATTTACATATCTGCCACTGTGCAGGGGAATCCGTATAGGTGTTCGAGTGTTCGAACCCTAATGCGTGAGAAATGGTAAGGAAACGGTGTATTTACATATATGCCGATGTGCAGGAGAATCCGTATAGGTGTTCGAGTGTTCGAACCCTAATGCGTTAGAAATGGTAAGTAAATGTCGTATTTACATATATGCCACTGTGCAGGAGAATCCGTATAGGTGGTCGACTGTTCGAACCCTAATGCGTGAGAAATGGTAAGGAAACGTTGTATTTACATATATGCCACTGTGCAGGGGAATCCGTATAGGTGTTCAAGTGTTCGAACCCTAATGCGTGAGAAATGGTAAGGAAACGTTGTATTTACATATCTGCCACTCTGCTGGAGAATCCGTATAGGTATTCGGGTGTTCGAACCCTAATGCGTGAGAAATGGTAAGTAAACGCTGTATTTACATATCTGCCACTGTGCAGGAGAATCCGTATAGGTGTTCGAGTGTTCGAACCCTAATGCGTGAGAAATGGTAAGGAAACGTTGTATTTACATATATGCCGCTGTGCAGGAGAATCCGTATAGGTGTTCGAGTGTTTGAACCCTAATGCGCGAGAAATGGTAAGAAAATGTCCTATTTACACATCTGCCACTGTGCAGGAGAATCCGTATAGGTGTTCGAGTGTTCGAACCCAAATGTGTGAGAAATGGTAAGGAAACGTTGTATTTACATATCTGCCACTCTGCTGGAGAATCCGTATAGGTGTTCGAGTGTTCGAACCCTAATGTGTGAGAAATGGTAAGTAAACGCCGTATTTACATATCTGCCACTGTGCAGGAGAATCCGTATAGGTGTTCGAGTGTTCGAACCCTAATGCGTGAGAAATGGCAAGGAAACGTTGTATTTACATATATGCCGCTGTGCAGGAGAATCCGTATAGGTGTTCGAGTGTTTGAACCCTAATGCGCGAGAAATGGTAAGAAAATGTCGTATTTACACATCTGCCACTGTGCAGGAGAATCCGTATAGGTGTTCGAGTGTTCGAACCCAAATGTGTGAGAAATGGTAAGGAAACGTTGTATTTACATATCTGCCACTCTGCTGGAGAATCCGTATAGGCGTTCGAGTGTTCGAACCCTAATGTGTGAGAAATGGTAAGTAAACGCCGTATTTACATATCTGCCACTGTGCAGGAGAATCCGTATAGGTGGTCGACTGTTCGAACCCTAATGCGTGAGAAATGGTAAGGAAACGTTGTATTTACATATATGCCACTGTGCAGGGGAATCCGTATAGGTGTTCAAGTGTTCGAACCCTAATGCGTGAGAAATGGTAAGGAAACGTTGTATTTAGATATCTGCCACTCTGCTGGAGAATCCGTATAGGTGTTCGGGTGTTCGAACCCTATTGTGTGAGAAATGGTAAGTAAACGACGTATTTACATATCTGCCACTGTGCAGGAGAATCCGTATAAGTGTTCGGGTGTTCGAACCCTAATGCGTGAGAAATGGTAAGGAAACGTTGTATTTACATATCTGCCACTGTGCAGGAGAATCCGTATAGGTGTTCGGGTGTTCGAACCCTAATGCGTGAGAAATGGTAAGTAAACGCCGTATTTACATATCTGCCACTGTGCAGGAGAATCCGTATAGGTGTTCGAGGGTTCGAACCCTAATGCGTGAGAAATGGTAAGGAAACGTTGTATTTACATATCTGCCACGGTGCAGGGGAATCCATATAGGTGTTCGAGTGTTCGAACCCTAATGCGTGAGAAATGGTAAGGAAACGTTGTATTTACATATATGCCGATGTGCAGGAGAATCCGTATAGGTGTTCGAGTGTTCGAACCCTAATGTGTGAGAAATGGTAAGGAAACATTGTATTTACATATCTGCCACTCTGCTGGAGAATCCGTATAGGTGTTCGAGTGTTCGAACCCTAATGTGTGAGAAATGGTAAGTAAACGCCGTATTTACATATCTGCCACTGTGCAGGAGAATCCGTATAGGTGTTCGAGTGTTCGAACCCTAATGCGTGAGAAATGGCAAGGAAACGTTGTATTTACATATATGCCGCTGTGCAGGAGAATCCGTATAGGTGTTCGAGTGTTTGAACCCTAATGCGCGAGAAATGGTAAGAAAATGTCGTATTTACACATCTGCCACTGTGCAGGAGAATCCGTATAGGTGTTCGAGTGTTCGAACCCTAATGCGTGAGAAATGGTAAGGAAACGTTGTATTTACATATATGCCGATGTGCAGGAGAATCCGTATAGGTGTTCGAGTGTTCGAACCCTAATGTGTGAGAAATGGTAAGGAAACGTTGTATTTACATATCTGCCACTCTGCTGGAGAATCCGTATAGGTGTTCGAGTGTTCGAACCCTAATGTGTGAGAAATGGTAAGTAAACGCCGTATTTACATATCTGCCACTGTGCAGGAGAATCCGTATAGGTGTTCGAGTGTTCGAACCCTAATGCGTGAGAAATGGCAAGGAAACGTTGTATTTACATATATGCCGCTGTGCAGGAGAATCCGTATAGGTGTTCGAGTGTTTGAACCCTAATGCGCGAGAAATGGTAAGAAAATGTCGTATTTACACATCTGCCACTGTGCAGGAGAATCCGTATAGGTGTTCGAGTGTTCGAACCCAAATGTGTGAGAAATGGTAAGGAAACATTGTATTTACATATCTGCCACTCTGCTGGAGAATCCGTATAGGCGTTCGAGTGTTCGAACCCTAATGTGTGAGAAATGGTAAGTAAACGCCGTATTTACATATCTGCCACTGTGCAGGAGAATCCGTATAGGTGGTCGACTGTTCGAACCCTAATGCGTGAGAAATGGTAAGGAAACGTTGTATTTACATATATGCCACTGTGCAGGGGAATCCGTATAGGTGTTCAAGTGTTCGAACCCTAATGCGTGATAAATGGTAAGGAAACGTTGTATTTACATATCTGCCACTCTGCTGGAGAATCCGTATAGGTGTTCGGGTGTTCGAACCCTAATGCGTGAGAAATGGTAAGTAAACGCCGTATTTACATATCTGCCACTGTGCAGGAGAATCCGTATAGGTGTTCGAGTGTTCGAACCCTAATGCGTGAGAAATGGTAAGGAAACGTTGTATTTACATATATGCCGCTGTGCAGGAGAATCCGTATAGGGGTTCGAGTGTTTGAACCCTAATGCGCGAGAAATGGTAAGAAAATGTCGTATTTACACATCTGCCACTGTGCAGGAGAATCCGTATTGGTGTTCGACTGTTCGAACCCAAATGTGTGAGAAATGGTAAGGAAACGTTGTATTTACATATCTGCCACTCTGCTGGAGAATCCGTATAGGCGTTCGAGTGTTCGAACCCTAATGTGTGAGAAATGGTAAGTAAACACCGTATTTACATATCTGTCACTGTGCAGGAGAATCCGTATATGTGTTCGAGTGTTCGAACCCTAATGCGTGAGAAATGGTAAGGAAACGTTGTATTTACATATCTGCCACTGTGCAGGGGAATCCGTATAGGTGTTCGAGTGTTCGAACCCTAATGCGTGAGAAATGGTAAGGAAACGTTGTATTTACATATATGCCGCTGTGCATGAGAATTCGTATAGGTGTTCGAGTGTTTGAACCCTAATGCGTGAGAAATGGTAAGAAAATGTCGAATTTACACATCTGCCACTGTGCAGGAGAATCCGTACAGGTGTTTGAGTGTTCGAACCCTAATGCCTGAGAAATGATAAGTAAATGCCGTATTTACATATCGGCCACTGTGCAGGAGAATCCGTATAAGTGTTCTGGTGTTCGAACCCTAATGCGTGAGAAATGGTAAGGAAACGTTGTATTTACATATCTGCCACTGTGCAGGGGAATCCGTATAGGTGTTCGAGTGTTCGAACCCTAATGCGTGAGAAATGGTAAGGAAACGGTGTATTTACATATATGCCGATGTGCAGGAGAATCCGTATAGGTGTTCGAGTGTTCGAACCCTAATGCGTTAGAAATGGTAAGTAAATGTCGTATTTACATATATGCCACTGTGCAGGAGAATCCGTATAGGTGGTCGACTGTTCGAACCCTAATGCGTGAGAAATGGTAAGGAAACGTTGTATTTACATATATGCCACTGTGCAGGGGAATCCGTATAGGTGTTCAAGTGTTCGAACCCTAATGCGTGAGAAATGGTAAGGAAACGTTGTATTTACATATCTGCCACTCTGCTGGAGAATCCGTATAGGTATTCGGGTGTTCGAACCCTAATGCGTGAGAAATGGTAAGTAAACGCTGTATTTACATATCTGCCACTGTGCAGGAGAATCCGTATAGGTGTTCGAGTGTTCGAACCCTAATGCGTGAGAAATGGTAAGGAAACGTTGTATTTACATATATGCCGCTGTGCAGGAGAATCCGTATAGGTGTTCGAGTGTTTGAACCCTAATGCGCGAGAAATGGTAAGAAAATGTCCTATTTACACATCTGCCACTGTGCAGGAGAATCCGTATAGGTGTTCGAGTGTTCGAACCCAAATGTGTGAGAAATGGTAAGGAAACGTTGTATTTACATATCTGCCACTCTGCTGGAGAATCCGTATAGGTGTTCGAGTGTTCGAACCCTAATGTGTGAGAAATGGTAAGTAAACGCCGTATTTACATATCTGCCACTGTGCAGGAGAATCCGTATATGTGTTCGAGTGTTCGAACCCTAATGCGTGAGAAATGGTAAGGAAACGTTGTATTTACATATCTGCCACTGTGCAGGGGAATCCGTATAGGTGTTCGAGTGTTCGAACCCTAATGCGTGAGAAATGGTAAGGAAACGTTGTATTTACATATATGCCGCTGTGCATGAGAATTCGTATAGGTGTTCGAGTGTTTGAACCCTAATGCGTGAGAAATGGTAAGAAAATGTCGAATTTACACATCTGCCACTGTGCAGGAGAATCCGTACAGGTGTTTGAGTGTTCGAACCCTAATGCCTGAGAAATGATAAGTAAATGCCGTATTTACATATCGGCCACTGTGCAGGAGAATCCGTATAAGTGTTCTGGTGTTCGAACCCTAATGCGTGAGAAATGGTAAGGAAACGTTGTATTTACATATCTGCCACTATGCAGGGGAATCCGTATAGGTGTTCGAGTGTTCGAACCCTAATGCGTGAGAAATGGTAAGGAAACGGTGTATTTACATATATGCCGATGTGCAGGAGAATCCGTATAGGTGTTCGAGTGTTCGAACCCTAATGCGTTATAAATGGTAAGTAAATGTCGTATTTACATATATGCCACTGTGCAGGAGAATCCGTATAGGTGGTCGACTGTTCGAACCCTAATGCGTGAGAAATGGTAAGGAAACGTTGTATTTACATATATGCCACTGTGCAGGGGAATCCGTATAGGTGTTCAAGTGTTCGAACCCTAATGCGTGAGAAATGGTAAGGAAACGTTGTATTTACATATCTGCCACTCTGCTGGAGAATCCGTATAGGTATTCGGGTGTTCGAACCCTAATGCGTGAGAAATGGTAAGTAAACGCTGTATTTACATATCTGCCACTGTGCAGGAGAATCCGTATAGGTGTTCGAGTGTTCGAACCCTAATGCGTGAGAAATGGTAAGGAAACGTTGTATTTACATATATGCCGCTGTGCTGGAGAATCCGTATAGGTGTTCGAGTGTTTGAACCCTAATGCGCGAGAAATGGTAAGAAAATGTCCTATTTACACATCTGCCACTGTGCAGGAGAATCCGTATAGGTGTTCGAGTGTTCGAACCCAAATGTGTGAGAAATGGTAAGGAAACGTTGTATTTACATATCTGCCACTCTGCTGGAGAATCCGTATAGGTGTTCGAGTGTTCGAACCCTAATGTGTGAGAAATGGTAAGTAAACGCCGTATTTACATATCTGCCACTGTGCAGGAGAATCCGTATAGGTGTTCGAGTGTTCGAACCCTAATGCGTGAGAAATGGTAAGGAAACGTTGTATTTACATATCTGCCACTGTGCAGGGGAATCCGTATAGGTGTTCGAGTGTTCGAACCCTAATGCGTGAGAAATGGTAAGGAAACGTTGTATTTACATATATGCCGATGTGCAGGAGAATCCGTATAGGTGTTCTGGTGTTCGAACCCTAATGCGTGAGAAATGGTAAGGAAACGTTGCATTTACATATCTGCCACTGTGCAGGGGAATCCGTATAGGTGTTCGAGTGTTCGAACCCTAATGCGTGAGAAATGGTAAGGAAACGGTGTATTTACATATATGCCGATGTGCAGGAGAATCCGTATAGGTGTTCGAGTGTTCGAACCCTAATGCGTTAGAAATGGTAAGTAAATGTCGTATTTACATATATGCCACTGTGCAGGAGAATCCGTATAGGTGGTCGACTGTTCGAACCCTAATGCGTGAGAAATGGTAAGGAAACGTTGTATTTACATATATGCCACTGTGCAGGGGAATCCGTATAGGTGTTCAAGTGTTCGAACCCTAATGCGTGAGAAATGGTAAGGAAACGTTGTATTTACATATCTGCCACTCTGCTGGAGAATCCGTATAGGTGTTCGGGTGTTCGAACCCTAATGCGTGAGAAATGTTAAGTAAACGCTGTATTTACATATCTGCCACTGTGCAGGAGAATCCGTATAGGTGTTCGAGTGTTCGAACCCTAATGCGTGAGAAATGGTAAGGAAACGTTGTATTTACATATATGCCGCTGTGCAGGAGAATCCGTATAGGTGTTCGAGTGTTTGAACCCTAATGCGCGAGAAATGGTAAGAAAATGTCGTATTTACACATCTGCCACTGTGCAGGAGAATCCGTATAGGTGTTCGAGTGTTCGAACCCAAATGTGTGAGAAATGGTAAGGAAACGTTGTATTTACATATCTGCCACTCTGCTGGAGAATCCGTATAGGTGTTCGAGTGTTCGAACCCTAATGTGTGAGAAATGGTAAGTAAACGCCGTATTTACATATCTGCCACTGTGCAGGAGAATCCGTATAGGTGTTCGAGTGTTCGAACCCTAATGCGTGAGAAATGGTAAGGAAACGTTGTATTTACATATCTGCCACTGTGCAGGGGAATCCGTATAGGTGTTCGAGTGTTCGAACCCTAATGCGTGAGAAATGGTAAGGAAACGTTGTATTTACATATATGCCGATGTGCAGGAGAATCCGTATAGGCGTTCGAGTGTTCGAACCCTAATGCGTGAGAAATGGTATGTAAATGTCGTATTTACATATCTGCCACTGTGCAGGAGAATCCGTATAGGTGGTCGACTGTTCGAACCCTAATGCGTGAGAAATGGTAAGGAAACGTTGTATTTATATATATGCCACTGTGCAGGAGAATCCGTATAGGTGTTCGAGTGTTCGAACCCTAATGCGTGAGAAATGGTAACGAAACGTTGTATTTACATATCTGCCACTCTGCTGGAGAATCCGTATAGGTGTTCGGGTGTTCGAACCCTAATGCGTGAGAAATGGTAAGTAAACGCCGTATTTACATATCTGCCACTGTGCAGGAGAATCCGTATAGGTGTTCGAGTGTTCGAACCCTAATGCGTGAGAAATGGTAAGGAAACGTTGTATTTACATATATGCCGCTGTGCAGGAGAATCCGTCTAGGTGTTCGAGTGTTTGAACCCTAATGCGCGAGAAATGGTAAGAAAATGTCGTATTTACACATCTGCCACTGTGCAGGAGAATCCGTATAGGTGTTCGAGTGTTCGAACCCTAATGTGTGAGTAATGGTAAGGAAACGTTGTATTTACATATCTGCCACTCTGCTGGAGAATCCGTATAGGTGTTCGATTGTTCGAACCCTAATGTGTGAGAAATGGTAAGTAAACGCCGTATTTACATATCTGCCACTGTGCAGGAGAATCCGTATAGGTGTTCGAGTGTTCGAACCCTAATGCGTGAGAAATGGTAAGGAAACGTTGTATTTACATATCTGCCACTGTGCAGGGGAATCCGTATAGGTGTTCGAGTGTTCGAACCCTAATGCGTGAGAAATGGTAAGGAAACGTTGTATTTACATATATGCCGATGTGCAGGAGAATCCGTATAGGCGTTCGAGTGTTCGAACCCTAATGCGTGAGAAATGGTATGTAAATGTCGTATTTACATATCTGCCACTGTGCAGGAGAATCCGTATAGGTGGTCGACTGTTCGAACCCTAATGCGTGAGAAATGGTAAGGAAACGTTGTATTTATATATATGCCACTGTGCAGGAGAATCCGTATAGGTGTTCGAGTGTTCGAACCCTAATGCGTGAGAAATGGTAACGAAACGTTGTATTTACATATCTGCCACTCTGCTGGAGAATCCGTATAGGTGTTCGGGTGTTCGAACCCTAATGCGTGAGAAATGGTAAGTAAACGCCGTATTTACATATCTGCCACTGTGCAGGAGAATCCGTATAGGTGTTCGAGTGTTCGAACCCTAATGCGTGAGAAATGGTAAGGAAACGTTTGTATTTACATATATGCCGCTGTGCAGGAGAATCCGTCTAGGTGTTCGAGTGTTTGAACCCTAATGCGCGAGAAATGGTAAGAAAATGTCGTATTTACACATCTGCCACTGTGCAGGAGAATCCGTATAGGTGTTCGAGTGTTCGAACCCTAATGTGTGAGTAATGGTAAGGAAACGTTGTATTTACATATCTGCCACTCTGCTGGAGAATCCGTATAGGTGTTCGAGTGTTCGAACCCTAATGTGTGAGAAATGGTAAGTAAACGCCGTATTTACATATCTGCCACTGTGCAGGAGAATCCGTATATGTGTTCGAGTGTTCGAACCCTAATGCGTGAGAAATGGTAAGGAAACGTTGTATTTACATATCTGCCACTGTGCAGGGGAATCCGTATAGGTGTTCGAGTGTTCGAACCCTAATGCGTGAGAAATGGTAAGGAAACGTTGTATTTACATATATGCCGCTGTGCATGAGAATTCGTATAGGTGTTCGAGTGTTTGAACCCTAATGCGTGAGAAATGGTAAGAAAATGTCGAATTTACACATCTGCCACTGTGCAGGAGAATCCGTACAGGTGTTTGAGTGTTCGAACCCTAATGCCTGAGAAATGATAAGTAAATGCCGTATTTACATATCGGCCACTGTGCAGGAGAATCCGTATAAGTGTTCTGGTGTTCGAACCCTAATGCGTGAGAAATGGTAAGGAAACGTTGTATTTACATATCTGCCACTATGCAGGGGAATCCGTATAGGTGTTCGAGTGTTCGAACCCTAATGCGTGAGAAATGGTAAGTAAATGTCGTATTTACATATCTGCCACTGTGCAGGGGAATCCGTATAGGTGTTCGAGTGTTCGAACCCTAATGCGTGAGAAATGGTAAGTAAATGTCGTATTTACATATATGCCACTGTGCAGGAGAATCCGTATAGGTGGTCGACTGTTCGAACCCTAATGCGTGAGAAATGGTAAAGAAACGTTGTATTTACATATATGCCACTGTGGAGGGGAATCCGTATAGGTGTTCGAGTGTTTGAAACCTAATGCGTGAGAAATGGTAAGGAAACGTTGTATTTACATATCTGCCGCTCTGCTGGAGAATCCGTATAGGTGTTCGGGTGTTCGAACCCTAATGCGTGAGAAATGGTAAGTAAACGCCGTATTTACATATCTGCCACTGTGCAGGAGAATCCGTATAGGTGTTCGAGTGTTCGAACCCTAATGCGTGAGAAATGGTAAGGAAACGTTGTATTTACATATATGCCGCTGTGCTGGAGAATCCGTATAGGTGTTCGAGTGTTTGAACCCTAATGCGCGAGAAATGGTAAGAAAATGTCGTATTTACACATCTGCCACTATGCAGGAGAATCCGTATAGGTGTTCGAGTGTTCGAACCCTAATGTGTGAGAAATGGTAAGGAAACGTTGTATTTACATATCTGCCACTCTGCTGGAGAATCCGTATAGGTGTTCGAGTGTTCGAACCCTAATGTGTGAGAAATGGTAAGTAAACGCCGTATTTACATATCTGCCACTGTGCAGGAGAATCCGTATAGGTGTTCGAGTGTTCGAACCCTAATACGTGAGAAATGGTAAGGAAACGTTGTATTTACATATCTGCCACTGTGCAGGGGAATCCGTATAGGTGTTCGAGTGTTCGAACCCTAACGCGTGAGAAATGGTAAGGAAACGTTGTATTTACATATATGCCGCTGTGCAGGAGAATCCGTATAGGTGTTCGAGTGTTTGAACCCTAATGCGTGAGAAATGGTAAGAAAATGTCGAATTTACACATCTGCCACTGTGCAGGAGAATCCGTATAGGTGTTCGAGTGTTTGAACCCTAATGCCTGAGAAATGGTAAGAAAATGTCTTATTTACACATCTGCCACTGTGCAGGAGAATCCGTATAGGTGTTCGAGTGTTCGAACCCTAATGTGTGAGAAATGGTAAGTAAACGCCGTATTTACATATCTGCCACTGTGCAGGAGAATCCGTATAGGTGTTCGAGTGTTCGAACCCTAATGCGTGACAAATGGTAAGGAAACGTTGTATTTACATATCTGCCACTGTGCAGGGGAATCCGTATAGGTGTTCGAGTGTTCGAACCCTAATGCGTGAGAAATGGTAAGGAAACGTTGTATTTACATATATGCCGCTGTGCAGGAGAATCCGTATAGGTGTTCGAGTGTTTGAACCCTAATGCATGAGAAATGGTAAGAAAATGTCGAATTTACACATCTGCCACTGTGCAGGAGAATCCGTATAGGTGTTCGAGTGTTTGAACCCTAATGCATGAGAAATGGTAAGAAAATGTCGTATTTACACATCTGCCACTGTGCAGGAGAATCCGTATAGGTGTTCGAGTGTTCGAACCCTAATGTGTGAGAAATGGTAAGGAAACGTTGTATTTACATATCTGCCACTCTGCTGGAGAATCCGTATAGGTGTTCGAGTGTTCGAACCCTAATGTGTGAGAAATGGTAAGTAAACGCCGTATTTACATATCTGCCACTGTGCAGGAGAATCCGTATAGGTGTTCGAGTGTTCGAACCCTAATGCGTGAGAAATGGTAAGGAAACGTTGTATTTACATATATGCCGCTGTGCAGGAGAATCCGTATAGGTGTTCGATTGTTTGAACCCTAATGCGTGAGAAATGGTAAGAAAATGTCGAATTTACACATCTGCCACTGTGCAGGAGAATCCGTACAGGTGTTCGAGTGTTCGAACCCTAATGCCTGAGAAATGATAAGTAAATGCCGTATTTACATATCGGCCACTGTGCAGGAGAATCCGTATAAGTGTTCGGGTGTTCGAACCCTAATGCGTGAGAAATGGTAAGGAAACGTTGTATTTACATATATGCCGATGTGCAGGAGAATCCGTATAGGTGTTCGAGTGTTCGAAGCCTAATGCGGGAGAAATGGTAAGTAAATGTCGTATTTACATATCTGCCACTGTGCAGGAGAATCCGTACAGGTGGTCGACTGTTCGAACCCTAATGCGTGAGAAATGGTAAGGAAACGTTGTATTTACATATATGCCACTGTGCAGGAGAATCCGTATAGGTGTTCGAGTGTTCGAACCCTAATGCGTGAGAAATGGTAAGGAAACGTTGTATTTACATATCTGCCACTCTGCTGGAGAATCCGTATAGGTGTTCGGGTGTTCGAACCCTAATGCGTGAGAAATGGTAAGTAAACGCCGTATTTACATATCTGCCACTGTGCCGGAGAATCCGTATAGGTGTTCGAGTGTTCGAACCCTAATGCGTGAGAAATGGTAAGGAAACGTTGTATTTACATATATGCCGCTGTGCAGGAGAATCCGTCTAGGTGTTCGAGTGTTTGAACCCTAATGCGCGAGAAATGGTAAGAAAATGTCGTATTTACACATCTGCCACTGTGCAGGAGAATCCGTATAGGTGTTCGAGTGTTTGAACCCTAATGCGCGAGAAATGGTAAGAAAATGTCGTATTTACACATCTGCCACTCTGCAGGAGAATCCGTATAGGTGTTCGAGTGTTCGAACCCTAATGTGTGAGAAATGGTAAGGAAACGTTGTATTTACATATCTGCCACTCTGCTGGAGAATCCGTATAGGTGTTCGAGTGTTCGAACCCTAATGTGTGAGAAATGGTAAGTAAACGCCGTATTTACATATCTGCCACTGTGCAGGAGAATCCGTATAGGTGTTCGAGTGTTCGAACCCTAATACGTGAGAAATGGTAAGGAAACGTTGTATTTACATATCTGCCACTGTGCAGGGGAATCCGTATAGGTGTTCGAGTGTTCGAACCCTAACGCGTGAGAAATGGTAAGGAAACGTTGTATTTACATATATGCCGCTGTGCAGGAGAATCCGTATAGGTGTTCGAGTGTTTGAACCCTAATGCGTGAGAAATGGTAAGAAAATGTCGAATTTACACATCTGCCACTGTGCAGGAGAATCCGTATAGGTGTTCGAGTGTTTGAACCCTAATGCCTGAGAAATGGTAAGAAAATGTCTTATTTACACATCTGCCACTGTGCAGGAGAATCCGTATAGGTGTTCGAGTGTTCGAACCCTAATGTGTGAGAAATGGTAAGTAAACGCCGTATTTACATATCTGCCACTGTGCAGGAGAATCCGTATAGGTGTTCGAGTGTTCGAACCCTAATGCGTGAGAAATGGTAAGGAAACGTTGTATTTACATATCTGCCACTGTGCAGGGGAATCCGTATAGGTGTTCGAGTGTTCGAACCCTAATGCGTGAGAAATGGTAAGGAAACGTTGTATTTACATATATGCCGCTGTGCAGGAGAATCCGTATAGGTGTTCGAGTGTTTGAACCCTAATGCATGAGAAATGGTAAGAAAATGTCGAATTTACACATCTGCCACTGTGCAGGAGAATCCGTATAGGTGTTCGAGTGTTTGAACCCTAATGCATGAGAAATGGTAAGAAAATGTCGTATTTACACATCTGCCACTGTGCAGGAGAATCCGTATAGGTGTTCGAGTGTTCGAACCCTAATGTGTGAGAAATGGTAAGGAAACGTTGTATTTACATATCTGCCACTCTGCTGGAGAATCCGTATAGGTGTTCGAGTGTTCGAACCCTAATGTGTGAGAAATGGTAAGTAAACGCCGTATTTACATATCTGCCACTGTGCAGGAGAATCCGTATAGGTGTTCGAGTGTTCGAACCCTAATGCGTGAGAAATGGTAAGGAAACGTTGTATTTACATATATGCCGCTGTGCAGGAGAATCCGTATAGGTGTTCGATTGTTTGAACCCTAATGCGTGAGAAATGGTAAGAAAATGTCGAATTTACACATCTGCCACTGTGCAGGAGAATCCGTACAGGTGTTCGAGTGTTCGAACCCTAATGCCTGAGAAATGATAAGTAAATGCCGTATTTACATATCGGCCACTGTGCAGGAGAATCCGTATAAGTGTTCGGGTGTTCGAACCCTAATGCGTGAGAAATGGTAAGGAAACGTTGTATTTACATATATGCCGATGTGCAGGAGAATCCGTATAGGTGTTCGAGTGTTCGAAGCCTAATGCGGGAGAAATGGTAAGTAAATGTCGTATTTACATATCTGCCACTGTGCAGGAGAATCCGTACAGGTGGTCGACTGTTCGAACCCTAATGCGTGAGAAATGGTAAGGAAACGTTGTATTTACATATATGCCACTGTGCAGGAGAATCCGTATAGGTGTTCGAGTGTTCGAACCCTAATGCGTGAGAAATGGTAAGGAAACGTTGTATTTACATATCTGCCACTCTGCTGGAGAATCCGTATAGGTGTTCGGGTGTTCGAACCCTAATGCGTGAGAAATGGTAAGTAAACGCCGTATTTACATATCTGCCACTGTGCCGGAGAATCCGTATAGGTGTTCGAGTGTTCGAACCCTAATGCGTGAGAAATGGTAAGGAAACGTTGTATTTACATATATGCCGCTGTGCAGGAGAATCCGTCTAGGTGTTCGAGTGTTTGAACCCTAATGCGCGAGAAATGGTAAGAAAATGTCGTATTTACACATCTGCCACTGTGCAGGAGAATCCGTATAGGTGTTCGAGTGTTCGAACCCTAATGTGTGAGAAATGGTAAGGAAACGTTGTATTTACATATCTGCCACTCTGCTGGAGAATCCGTATAGGTGTTCGAGTGTTCGAACCCTAATGTGTGACAAATGGTAAGTAAACGCCGTATTTACATATCTGCCACTGTGCAGGAGAATCCGTATAGGTGTTCGAGTGTTCGAACCCTAATGCGTGAGAAATGGTAAGGAAACGTTGTATTTACATATCTGCCACTGTGCAGGGGAATCCGTATAGGTGTTCGAGTGTTCGAACCCTAATGCGTGAGAAATGGTAAGGAAACGTTGTATTTACATATATGCCGATGTGCAGGAGAATCCGTATAGGTGTTCGAGTGTTCGAACCCTAATGCGTGAGAAATGGTAAGTAAATGTCGTATTTACATATCTGCCACTGTGCAGGAGAATCCGTATAGGTGGTCGACTGTTCGAACCCTAACGCGTGAGAAATGGTAAGGAAACGTTGTATTTACATATATGCCACTGTGCAGGAGAATCCGTATAGGTGTTCGAGTGTTTGAACCCTAATGCGTGAGAAATGGTAAGGAAACGTTGTATTTACATATCTGCCACTCTGCTGGAGAATCCGTATAGGTGTTCGGGTGTTCGAACCCTAATGCGTGAGAAATGCTAAGTAAACGCCGTATTTACATATCTGCCACTGTGCAGGAGAATCCGTATAGGTGTTCGAGTGCTCGAACCCTAATGCGTGAGAAATGGTATGGAAACGTTGTATTTACATATATGCCGCTGTGCAGGAGAATCCGTATAGGTGTTCGAGTGTTTGAACCCTAATGCGCGAGAAATGGTAAGAAAATGTCGTATTTACACATCTGCCACTGTGCAGGAGAATCCGTATAGGTGTTCGAGTGTTCGAACCCTAATGCGTGAGAAATGGTAAGGAAACGTTGTATTTACATATATGCCGCTGTGCAGAAGAATCCGTATAGGTGTTCGAGTGTTTGAACCCTAATGCATGAGAAATGGTAAGAAAATGTCGTATTTACACATCTGCCACTGTGCAGGAGAATCCGTATAGGTGTTCGAGTGTTCGAACCCTAATGTGTGAGAAATGGTAAGGAAACGTTGTATTTACATATCTGCCACTCTGCTGGAGAATCCGTATAGGTGTTCGAGTGTTCGAACCCTAATGTGTGAGAAATGGTAAGTAAACGCCGTATTTACATATCTGCCACTGTGCAGGAGAATCTGTATAGGTGTTCGAGTGTTCGAACCCTAATGCGTGAGAATGGTAAGGAAACGTTGTATTTACATATATGCCGCTGTGCAGGAGAATCCGTATAGGTGTTCGATTGTTTGAACCCTAATGCGTGAGAAATGGTAAGAAAATGTCGAATTTACACATCTGCCACTGTGCAGGAGAATCCGTACAGGTGTTCGAGTGTTCGAACCCTAATGCCTGAGAAATGATAAGTAAATGCCGTATTTACATATCGGCCACTGTGCAGGAGAATCCGTATAAGTGTTCGGGTGTTCGAACCCTAATGCGTGAGAAATGGTAAGGAAACGTTGTATTTACATATATGCCGATGTGCAGGAGAATCCGTATAGGTGTTCGAGTGTTCGAAGCCTAATGCGGGAGAAATGGTAAGTAAATGTCGTATTTACATATCTGCCACTGTGCAGGAGAATCCGTACAGGTGGTCGACTGTTCGAACCCTAATGCGTGAGAAATGGTAAGGAAACGTTGTATTTACATATATGCCACTGTGCAGGAGAATCCGTATAGGTGTTCGAGTGTTCGAACCCTAATGCGTGAGAAATGGTAAGGAAACGTTGTATTTACATATCTGCCCCTCTGCTGGAGAATCGTATAGGTGTTCGGGTGTTCGAACCCTAATGCGTGAGAAATGGTAAGTAAACGCCGTATTTACATATCTGCCACTGTGCAGGAGAATCCGTATAGGTGTTCGAGTGTTCGAACCCTAATGCGTGAGAAATGGTAAGGAAACGTTGTATTTACATATATGCCGCTGTGCAGGAGAATCCGTCTAGGTGTTCGAGTGTTTGAACCCTAATGCGCGAGAAATGGTAAAAAAATGTCGTATTTACACATCTGCCACTGTGCAGGAGAATCCGTATAGGTGTTCGATTGTTCGAACCCTAATGTGTGAGAAATGGTAAGGAAACGTTGTATTTACATATCTGCCACTCTACTGGAGAATCCGTATAGGTGTTCGAGTGTTCGAACCCTAATGTGTGACAAATGGTAAGTAAACGCCGTATTTACATATCTGCCACTGTGCAGGAGAATCCGTATAGGTGTTCGAGTGTTCGAACCCTAATGCGTGAGAAATGGTAAGGAAACGTTGTATTTACATATCTGCCACTGTGCAGGGGAATCCGTATAGGTGTTCGAGTGTTCGAACCCTAATGCGTGAGAAATGGTAAGGAAACGTTGTATTTACATATATGCCGATGTGCAGGAGAATCCGTATAGGTGTTCGAGTGTTCGAACCCTAATGCGTGAGAAATGGTAAGTAAATGTCGTATTTACATATCTGCCACTGTGCAGGAGAATCCGTATAGGTGGTCGACTGTTCGAACCCTAATGCGTGAGAAATGGTAAGGAAACGTTGTATTTACATATATGCCACTGTGCAGGAGAATCCGTATAGGTGTTCGAGTGTTTGAACCCTAATGCGTGAGAAATGGTAAGGAAACGTTGTATTTACATATCTGCCACTCTGCTGGAGAATCCGTATAGGTGTTCGGGTGTTCGAACCCTAATGCGTGAGAAATGGTAAGTAAACGCCGTATTTACATATCTGCCACTGTGCAGGAGAATCCGTATAGGTGTTCGAGTGTTCGAACCCTAATGCGTGAGAAATGGTATGGAAACGTTGTATTTACATATATGCCGCTGTGCAGGAGAATCCGTATAGGTGTTCGAGTGTTTGAACCCTAATGCGCGAGAAATGGTAAGAAAATGTCGTATTTACACATCTGCCACTGTGCAGGAGAATCCGTATAGGTGTTCGAGTGTTCGAACCCTAATGCGTGAGAAATGGTAAGGAAACGTTGTATTTACATATATGCCGCTGTGCAGGAGAATCCGTATAGGTGTTCGAGTGTTTGAACCCTAATGCGTGAGAAATGGTAAGAAAATGTCGAATTTACACATCTGCCACTGTGCAGGAGAATCCGTATAGGTGTTCGACTGTTCGAACCCTAATGCCTGAGAAATGATAAGTAAATGCCGTATTTACATATCGGCCACTGTGCAGGAGAATCCGTATAAGTGTTCGGGTGTTCGAACCCTAATGCGTGAGAAATGGTAAGGAAACGTTGTATTTACATATATGCCGCTGTGCAGGAGAATCCGTATAGGTGTTCGAGTGTTCGAACCCTAATGCGTGAGAAATGGTAAGTAAATGTCGTATTTACATATATGCCACTGTGCAGATGAATCCGTATAGGTGGTCGACTGTTCGAACCCTAATGCGTGAGAAATGGTAAAGAAACGTTGTATTTACATATATGCCACTGTGGAGGGGAATCCGTATAGGTGTTCGAGTGTTTGAAACCTAATGCGTGAGAAATGGTAAGGAAACGTTGTATTTACATATCTGCCGCTCTGCTGGAGAATCCGTATAGGTGTTCGGGTGTTCGAACCCTAATGCGTGAGAAATGGTAAGTAAACGCCGTATTTACATATCTGCCACTGTGCAGGAGAATCCGTATAGGTGTTCGAGTGTTCGAACCCTAATGCGTGAGAAATGGTAAGGAAACGTTGTATTTACATATATGCCGCTGTGCTGGAGAATCCGTATAGGTGTTCGAGTGTTTGAACCCTAATGCGCGAGAAATGGTAAGAAAATGTCGTATTTACACATCTGCCACTATGCAGGAGAATCCGTATAGGTGTTCGAGTGTTCGAACCCTAATGCGTGAGAAATGGTAAGGAAACGTTGTATTTACATATATGCCGCTGTGCAGGAGAATCCGTCTAGGTGTTCGAGTGTTTGAACCCTAATGCGCGAGAAATGGTAAGAAAATGTCGTATTTACACATCTGCCACTGTGCAGGAGAATCCGTATAGGTGTTCGAGTGTTCGAACCCTAATGCGTGAGAAATGGTAAGGAAACGTTGTATTTACATATATGCCGCTGTGCAGGAGAATCCGTCTAGGTGTTCGAGTGTTTGAACCCTAATGCGTGAGAAATGGTAAGGAAACGTTGTATTTACATATCTGCCACTCTGCTGGAGAATCCGTATAGGTGTTCGGGTGTTCGAACCCTAATGCGTGAGAAATGGTAAGTAAACGCCGTATTTACATATCTGCCACTGTGCAGGAGAATCCGTATAGGTGTTCGAGTGTTCGAACCCTAATGCGTGAGAAATGGTATGGAAACGTTGTATTTACATATATGCCGCTGTGCAGGAGAATCCGTATAGGTGTTCGAGTGTTTGAACCCTAATGCGCGAGAAATGGTAAGAAAATGTCGTATTTACACATCTGCCACTGTGCAGGAGAATCCGTATAGGTGTTCGAGTGTTCGAACCCTAATGCGTGAGAAATGGTAAGGAAACGTTGTATTTACATATATGCCGCTGTGCAGGAGAATCCGTATAGGTGTTCGAGTGTTTGAACCCTAATGCGTGAGAAATGGTAAGAAAATGTCGAATTTACACATCTGCCACTGTGCAGGAGAATCCGTATAGGTGTTCGACTGTTCGAACCCTAATGCCTGAGAAATGATAAGTAAATGCCGTATTTACATATCGGCCACTGTGCAGGAGAATCCGTATAAGTGTTCGGGTGTTCGAACCCTAATGCGTGAGAAATGGTAAGGAAACGTTGTATTTACATATATGCCGCTGTGCAGGAGAATCCGTATAGGTGTTCGAGTGTTCGAACCCTAATGCGTGAGAAATGGTAAGTAAATGTCGTATTTACATATATGCCACTGTGCAGGAGAATCCGTATAGGTGGTCGACTGTTCGAACCCTAATGCGTGAGAAATGGTAAAGAAACGTTGTATTTACATATATGCCACTGTGGAGGGGAATCCGTATAGGTGTTCGAGTGTTTGAAACCTAATGCGTGAGAAATGGTAAGGAAACGTTGTATTTACATATCTGCCGCTCTGCTGGAGAATCCGTATAGGTGTTCGGGTGTTCGAACCCTAATGCGTGAGAAATGGTAAGTAAACGCCGTATTTACATATCTGCCACTGTGCAGGAGAATCCGTATAGGTGTTCGAGTGTTCGAACCCTAATGCGTGAGAAATGGTAAGGAAACGTTGTATTTACATATATGCCGCTGTGCTGGAGAATCCGTATAGGTGTTCGAGTGTTTGAACCCTAATGCGCGAGAAATGGTAAGAAAATGTCGTATTTACACATCTGCCACTATGCAGGAGAATCCGTATAGGTGTTCGAGTGTTCGAACCCTAATGTGTGAGAAATGGTAAGGAAACGTTGTATTTACATATCTGCCACTCTGCTGGAGAATCCGTATAGGTGTTCGAGTGTTCGAACCCTAATGTGTGAGAAATGGTAAGTAAACGCCGTATTTACATATCTGCCACTGTGCAGGAGAATCCGTATAGGTGTTCGAGTGTTCGAACCCTAATGCGTGAGAAATGGTAAGGAAACGTTGTATTTACATATCTGCCACTGTGCAGGGGAATCCGTATAGGTGTTCGAGTGTTCGAACCCTAATGCGTGAGAAATGGTAAGGAAACGTTGTATTTACATATATGCCGCTGTGCAGGAGAATCCGTATAGGTGTTCGAGTGTTTGAACCCTAATGCGTGAGAAATGGTAAGAAAATGTCGAATTTACACATCTGCCACTGTGCAGGAGAATCCGTATAGGTGTTCGAGTGTTTGAACCCTAATGCATGAGAAATGGTAAGAAAATGTCTTATTTACACATCTGCCACTGTGCAGGAGAATCCGTATAGGTGTTCGAGTGTTCGAACCCTAATGTGTGAGAAATGGTAAGTAAACGCCGTATTTACATATCTGCCACTGTGCAGGAGAATCCGTATAGGTGTTCGAGTGTTCGAACCCTAATGCGTGAGAAATGGTAAGGAAACGTTGTATTTACATATCTGCCACTGTGCAGGGGAATCCGTATAGGTGTTCGAGTGTTCGAACCCTAATGCGTGAGAAATGGTAAGGAAACGTTGTATTTACATATATGCCGCTGTGCAGGAGAATCCGTATAGGTGTTCGAGTGTTTGAACCCTAATGCGTGAGAAATGGTAAGAAAATGTCGAATTTACACATCTGCCACTGTGTAGGAGAATCCGTATAGGTGTTCGAGTGTTTGAACCCTAATGCATGAGAAATGGTAAGAAAATGTCGTATTTACACATCTGCCACTGTGCAGGAGAATCCGTATAGGTGTTCGAGTGTTCGAACCCTAATGTGTGAGAAATGGTAAGGAAACGTTGTATTTACATATCTGCCACTCTGCTGGAGAATCCGTATAGGTGTTCGAGTGTTCGAACCCTAATGTGCCGTATTTTACATATCTGCCACTGTGCAGGAGAATCCGTATAGGTGTTCGAGTGTTCGAACCCTAATGCGTGAGAAATGGTAAGGAAACGTTGTATTACATATATGCCGCTGTGCAGGAGAATCCGTATAGGTGTTCGATTGTTTGAACCCTAATGCGTGAGAAATGGTAAGAAAATGTTCGAATTTACACATCTGCCACTGTGTCAGGAGAATCCGGTACAGGTGTTTCGAGTGTTCGAACCCTAATGCCTGAGAAATGATAAGTAAATGCCGTATTTACATATCGGCCCACTGTGCAGGAGAATCCGTATAAGTGTTCGGTGTGTATCGAACCCTAATGCGTGAGAAATGGTAAGGAAACGTTGTATTTACATATATGCCGATGTGCAGGAGAATCCGTATAGGTGTTCGAGTGTTCGAAGCCTAATGCGGGAGAAATGGTAAGTAAATGTCGTATTTACGACTATCTGCCACTGTGCAGGAGAATCCGTACAGGTGGTCGACTGTTCGAACCCTAATGCGTGAGAAATGGTAAGGAGAAACGTTGTATTTTACATATATGCCACTGTGCAGGAGAATCCGTATAGGTGTTCGAGTGTTCGAACCCTAATGCGTGAGAAATGGTAAGGAAACGTTGTATTTACATATCTGCCACTCTGCTGGAGAATCCGTATAGGTGTTCGGGTGTTCGAAACCCGTAATGCGTGAGAAATGGTAAGTAAACGCCGTATTTAACATATCTGCCACTGTGCAGGAGAATCCGTATAGGTGTTCGATGTGTTCGAACCCTAATGCGTGAGAAATGGTAAGGAAACGTTGTATTTACATATATGCCGCTGTGCAGGAGAATCCGTCTAGGTGTTCGAGTGTTTGAACCCTAATGCGCGAGAAATGGTAAGAAAATGTCGTATTTACACATCTGCCACTGTGCAGGAGAATCCGTATAGGTGTTCGAGTGTTCGAACCCTAATGTGTGAGAAATGGTAAGGAAACGTTGTATTTACATATCTGCCACTCTGCTGGAGAATCCGTATAGGTGTTCGAGTGTTCGAACCCTAATGTGTGACAAATGGTAAGTAAACGCCGTATTTACATATCTGCCACTGTGCAGGAGAATCCGTATAGGTGTTCGAGTGTTCGAACCCTAATGCGTGAGAAATGGTAAGGAAACGTTGTATTTACATATCTGCCACTGTGCAGGGGAATCCGTATAGGTGTTCGAGTGTTCGAACCCTAATGCGTGAGAAATGGTAAGGAAACGTTGTATTTACATATATGCCGATGTGCAGGAGAATCCGTATAGGTGTTCGAGTGTTCGAACCCTAATGCGTGAGAAATGGTAAGTAAATGTCGTATTTACATATCTGCCACTGTGCAGGAGAATCCGTATAGGTGGTCGACTGTTCGAACCCTAATGCGTGAGAAATGGTAAGGAAACGTTGTATTTACATATATGCCACTGTGCAGGAGAATCCGTATAGGTGTTCGAGTGTTTGAACCCTAATGCGTGAGAAATGGTAAGGAAACGTTGTATTTACATATCTGCCACTCTGCTGGAGAATCCGTATAGGTGTTCGGGGTGTTCGAACCCTAATGCGTGAGAAGTGGTAAGTAAACGCCGTATTTACATATCTGCCACTGTGCAGGAGAATCCGTATAGGTGTTCGAGTGTTCGAACCCTAATGCGTGAGAAATGGTATGGAAATGTTGTATTTACATATATGCCGCTGTGCAGGAGAATCCGTATAGGTGTTCGAGTGTTTGAACCCTAATGCGCGAGAAATGGTAAGAAAATGTCGTATTTACACATCTGCCACTGTGCAGGAGAATCCGTATAGGTGTTCGAGTGTTCGAACCCTAATGCGTGAGAAATGGTAAGGAAACGTTGTATTTACATATATGCCGCTGTGCAGGAGAATCCGTATAGGTGTTCGAGTGTTTGAACCCTAATGCGTGAGAAATGGTAAGAAAATGTCGAATTTACACATCTGCCACTGTGCAGGAGAATCCGTATAGGTGTTCGACTGTTCGAACCCTAATGCCTGAGAAATGATAAGTAAATGCCGTATTTACATATCGGCCACTGTGCAGGAGAATCCGTATAAGTGTTCGGGTGTTCGAACCCTAATGCGTGAGAAATGGTAAGGAAACGTTGTATTTACATATATGCCGCTGTGCAGGAGAATCCGTATAGGTGTTCGAGTGTTTGAACCCTAATGCGTGAGAAATGGTAAGAAAATGTCGAATTTACACATCTGCCACTGTGCAGGAGAATCCGTATAGGTGTTCGAGTGTTTGAACCCTAATGCATGAGAAATGGTAAGAAAATGTCGTATTTACACATCTGCCACTGTGCAGGAGAATCCGTAGAGGTGTTCGAGTGTTCGAACCCTAATGTGTGAGAAATGGTAAGGAAACGTTGTATTTACATATCTGCCACTCTGCTGGAGAATCCGTATAGGTGTTCGAGTGTTCGAACCCTAATGTGTGACAAATGGTAAGTAAACGCCGTATTTACATATCTGCCACTGTGCAGGAGAATCCGTATAGGTGTTCGAGTGTTCGAACCCTAATGCGTGAGAAATGGTAAGGAAACGTTGTATTTACATATCTGCCACTGTGCAGGGGAATCCGTATAGGTGTTCGAGTGTTCGAACCCTAATGCGTGAGAAATGGTAAGGAAACGTTGTATTTACATATATGCCGATGTGCAGTGAGAATCCGTATAGGTGTTCGAGTGTTCGAACCCTAATGCGTGAGAAATGGTAAGTAAATGTCGTATTTACATATCTGCCACTGTGCAGGAGAATCCGTATAGGTGGTCGACTGTTCGAACCCTAATGCGTGAGAAATGGTAAGGAAACGTTGTATTTACATATATGCCACTGTGCAGGAGAATCCGTATAGGTGTTCGAGTGTTTGAACCCTAATGCGTGAGAAATGGTAAGGAAACGTTGTATTTACATATCTGCCACTCTGCTGGAGAATCCGTATAGGTGTTCGGGTGTTCGAACCCTAATGCGTGAGAAATGGTAAGTAAACGCCGTATTTACATATCTGCCACTGTGCAGGAGAATCCGTATAGGTGTTCGAGTGTTCGAACCCTAATGCGTGAGAAATGGTATGGAAACGTTGTATTTACATATATGCCGCTGTGCAGGAGAATCCGTATAGGTGTTCGAGTGTTTGAACCCTAATGCGCGAGAAATGGTAAGAAAATGTCGTATTTACACATCTGCCACTGTGCAGGAGAATCCGTATAGGTGTTCGAGTGTTCGAACCCTAATGCGTGAGAAATGGTAAGGAAACGTTGTATTTACATATATGCCGCTGTGCAGGAGAATCCGTATAGGTGTTCGAGTGTTTGAACCCTAATGCGTGAGAAATGGTAAGAAAATGTCGAATTTACACATCTGCCACTGTGCAGGAGAATCCGTATAGGTGTTCGACTGTTCGAACCCTAATGCCTGAGAAATGATAAGTAAATGCCGTATTTACATATCGGCCACTGTGCAGGAGAATCCGTATAAGTGTTCGGGTGTGTTCGAACCCTAATGCGTGAGAAATGGTAAGGAAACGTTGTATTTACATATATGCCGCTGTGCAGGAGAATCCGTATAGGTGTTCGAGTGTTTGAACCCTAATGCGTGAGAAATGGTAAGAAAATGTCGAATTTACACATCTGCCACTGTGCAGGAGAATCCGTATAGGTGTTCGAGTGTTTGAACCCTAATGCATGAGAAATGGTAAGAAAATGTCGTATTTACACATCTGCCACTGTGCAGGAGAATCCGTATAGGTGTTCGAGTGTTCGAACCCTAATGTGTGAGAAATGGTAAGGAAACGTTGTATTTACATATCTGCCACTCTGATGGAGAATCCGTATAGGTGTTCGAGTGTTCGAACCCTAATGTGTGAGAAATGGTAAGTAAACGCCGTATTTACATATCTGCCACTGTGCAGGAGAATCCGTATAGGTGTTCGAGTGTTCGAACCCTAATGCGTGAGAAATGGTAAGGAAACGTTGTATTTCCATATCTGCCACTCTGCTGGAGAATCCGTATAGGTGTTCGAGTGTTTGAACCCTAATGCGTGAGAAATGGTAATAAAATGTCGAATTTACACATCTGCCACTGTGCAGGAGAATCCGTATAGGTGTTCGAGTGTTTGAACCCTAATGCATGAGAAAATGTCGTATTTACACATCTGCCACTGTGCAGGAGAATCCGTATAGGTGTTCGAGTGTTCGAACCCTAATGTGTGAGAAATGGTAAGGAAACGTTGTATTTACATATCTGCCACTCTGCTGGAGAATCCGTATAGGTGTTCGAGTGTTCGAACCCTAATGTGTGAGAAATGGTAAGTAAACGCCGTATTTACATATCTGCCACTGTGCAGGAGAATCCGTATAGGTGTTCGAGTGTTCGAACCCTAATGCGTGAGAAATGGTAAGGAAACGTTGTATTTACATATATGCCGCTGTGCAGGAGAATCCGTATAGGTGTTCGATTGTTTGAACCCTAATGCGTGAGAAATGGTAAGAAAATATCGAATTTACACATCTGCCACTGTGCAGGAGAATCCGTACAGGTGTTCGAGTGTTCGAACCCTAATGCCTGAGAAATGATAAGTAAATGCCGTATTTACATATCGGCCACTGTGCAGGAGAATCCGTATAAGTGTTCGGGTGTTCGAACCCTAATGCGTGAGAAATGGTAAGGAAACGTTGTATTTACATATATGCCGATGTGCAGGAGAATCCGTATAGGTGTTCGAGTGTTCGAAGCCTAATGCGGGAGAAATGGTAAGTAAATGTCGTATTTACATATCTGCCACTGTGCAGGAGAATCCGTACAGGTGGTCGACTGTTCGAACCCTAATGCGTGAGAAATGGTAAGGAAACGTTGTATTTACATATATGCCACTGTGCAGGAGAATCCGTATAGGTGTTCGAGTGTTCGAACCCTAATGCGTGAGAAATGGTAAGGAAACGTTGTATTTACATATCTGCCACTCTGCTGGAGAATCCGTATAGGTGTTCGGGTGTTCGAACCCTAATGCGTGAGAAATGGTAAGTAAACGCCGTATTTACATATCTGCCACTGTGCAGGAGAATCCGTATAGGTGTTCGAGTGTTCGAACCCTAATGCGTGAGAAATGGTAAGGAAACGTTGTATTTACATATATGCCGCTGTGCAGGAGAATCCGTCTAGGTGTTCGAGTGTTTGAACCCTAATGCGCGAGAAATGGTAAGAAAATGTCGTATTTACACATCTGCCACTGTGCAGGAGAATCCGTATAGGTGTTCGAGTGTTCGAACCCTAATGTGTGAGAAATGGTAAGGAAACGTTGTATTTACATATCTGCCACTCTGCTGGAGAATCCGTATAGGTGTTCGAGTGTTCGAACCCTAATGTGTGACAAATGGTAAGTAAACGCCGTATTTACATATCTGCCACTGTGCAGGAGAATCCGTATAGGTGTTCGAGTGTTCGAACCCTAATGCGTGAGAAATGGTAAGGAAACGTTGTATTTACATATCTGCCACTGTGCAGGGGAATCCGTATAGGTGTTCGAGTGTTCGAACCCTAATGCGTGAGAAATGGTAAGGAAACGTTGTATTTACATATATGCCGATGTGCAGGAGAATCCGTATAGGTGTTCGAGTGTTCGAACCCTAATGCGTGAGAAATGGTAAGTAAATGTCGTATTTACATATCTGCCACTGTGCAGGAGAATCCGTATAGGTGGTCGACTGTTCGAACCCTAATGCGTGAGAAATGGTAAGGAAACATTGTATTTACATATATGCCACTGTGCAGGAGAATCCGTATAGGTGTTCGAGTGTTTGAACCCTAATGCGTGAGAAATGGTAAGGAAACGTTGTATTTACATATCTGCCACTCTGCTGGAGAATCCGTATAGGTGTTCGGGTGTTCGAACCCTAATGCGTGAGAAATGGTAAGTAAACGCCGTATTTACATATCTGCCACTGTGCAGGAGAATCCGTATAGGTGTTCGATGTGTTCGAACCCTAATGCGTGAGAAATGGTATGGAAACGTTGTATTTACATATATGCCGCTGTGCAGGAGAATCCGTATAGGTGTTCGAGTGTTTGAACCCTAATGCGCGAGAAATGGTAAGAAAATGTCGTATTTACACATCTGCCACTGTGCAGGAGAATCCGTATAGGTGTTCGAGTGTTCGAACCCTAATGCGTGAGAAATGGTAAGGAAACGTTGTATTTACATATATGCCGCTGTGCAGGAGAATCCGTATAGGTGTTCGAGTGTTTGAACCCTAATGCGTGAGAAATGGTAAGAAAATGTCGAATTTACACATCTGCCACTGTGCAGGAGAATCCGTATAGGTGTTCGACTGTTCGAACCCTAATGCCTGAGAAATGATAAGTAAATGCCGTATTTACATATCGGCCCACTGTGCAGGAGAATCCGTATAAGTGTTCGGGTGTTCGAACCCTAATGCGTGAGAAATGGTAAGGAAACGTTGTATTTACATATATGCCGCTGTGCAGGAGAATCCGTATAGGTGTTCGAGTGTTTGAACCCTAATGCGTGAGAAATGGTAAGAAAATGTCGAATTTACACATCTGCCACTGTGCAGGAGAATCCGTATAGGTGTTCGAGTGTTTGAACCCTAATGCATGAGAAATGGTAAGAAAATGTCGTATTTACACATCTGCCACTGTGCAGGAGAATCCGTATAGGTGTTCGAGTGTTCAAACCCTAATGTGTGAGAAATGGTAAGGAAACGTTGTATTTACATATCTGCCACTCTGCTGGAGAATCCGTATTGGTGTTCGAGTGTTCGAACCCTAATGTGTGAGAAATGGTAAGTAAACGCCGTATTTACATATCTGCCACTGTGCAGGAGAATCCGTATAGGTGTTCGAGTGTTCGAACCCTAATGCGTGAGAAATGGTAAGGAAACGTTGTATTTACATATCTGCCACTCTGCTGGAGAATCCGTATAGGTGTTCGGGTGTTCGAACCCTAATGCGTGAGAAATGGTAAGTAAACGCCGTATTTACATATCTGCCACTGTGCAGGAGAATCCGTATAGGTGTTCGAGTGTTCGAACCCTAATGCGTGAGAAATGGTAAGGAAACGTTGTATTTACATATCTGCCACTCTGCTGGAGAATCCGTATAGGTGTTCGGGTGTTCGAACCCTAATGCGTGAGAAATGGTAAGTAAACGCCGTATTTACATATCTGCCACTGTGCAGGAGAATCCGTATAGGTGTTCGAGTGTTCGAACCCTAATGCGTGAGAAATGGTAAGGAAACGTTGTATTTACATATATGCCGCTGTGGAGGAGAATCCGTCTAGGTGTTCGAGTGTTTGAACCCTAATGCGCGAGAAATGGTAAGAAAATGTCGTATTTACACATCTGCCACTGTGCAGGAGAATCCGTATAGGTGTTCGAGTGTTCGAACCCTAATGTGTGAGAAATGGTAAGGAAACGTTGTATTTACATATCTGCCACTCTGCTGGAGAATCCGTATAGGTGTTCGAGTGTTCGAACCCTAATGTGTGACAAATGGTAAGTAAACGCCGTATTTACATATCTGCCACTGTGCAGGAGAATCCGTATAGGTGTTCGAGTGTTCGAACCCTAATGCGTGAGAAATGGTAAGGAAACGTTGTATTTACATATCTGCCACTGTGCAGGGGAATCCGTATAGGTGTTCGAGTGTTCGAACCCTAATGCGTGAGAAATGGTAAGGAAACGTTGTATTTACATATATGCCGATGTGCAGGAGAATCCGTATACGTGTTCGAGTGTTCGAACCCTAATGCGTGAGAAATGGTAAGTAAATGTCGTATTTACATATCTGCCACTGTGCAGGAGAATCCGTATAGGTGGTCGACTGTTCGAACCCTAATGCGTGAGAAATGGTAAGGAAACGTTGTATTTACATATATGCCACTGTGCAGGAGAATCCGTATAGGTGTTCGAGTGTTTGAACCCTAATGCGTGAGAAATGGTAAGGAAACGTTGTATTTACATATCTGCCACTCTGCTGGAGAATCCGTATAGGTGTTCGGGTGTTCGAACCCTAATGCGTGAGAAATGGTAAGTAAACGCCGTATTTACATATCTGCCACTGTGCAGGAGAATCCGTATAGGTGTTCGAGTGTTCGAACCCTAATGCGTGAGAAATGGTATGGAAACGTTGTATTTACATATATGCCGCTGTGCAGGAGAATCCGTATAGGTGTTCGAGTGTTTGAACCCTAATGCGCGAGAAATGGTAAGAAAATGTCGTATTTACACATCTGCCACTGTGCAGGAGAATCCGTATAGGTGTTCGAGTGTTCGAACCCTAATGCGTGAGAAATGGTAAGGAAACGTTGTATTTACATATATGCCGCTGTGCAGGAGAATCCGTATAGGTGTTCGAGTGTTTGAACCCTAATGCGTGAGAAATGGTAAGAAAATGTCGAATTTACACATCTGCCACTGTGCAGGAGAATCCGTATAGGTGTTCGACGGTTCGAACCCTAATGCCTGAGAAATGATAAGTAAATGCCGTATTTACATATCGGCCACTGTGCAGGAGAATCCGTATAAGTGTTCGGGTGTTCGAACCCTAATGCGTGAGAAATGGTAAGGAAACGTTGTATTTACATATATGCCGCTGTGCAGGAGAATCCGTATAGGTGTTCGAGTGTTTGAACCCTAATGCGTGAGAAATGGTAAGAAAATGTCGAATTTACACATCTGCCACTGTGCAGGAGAATCCGTATAGGTGTTCGAGTGTTTGAACCCTAATGCATGAGAAATGGTAAGAAAATGTCGTATTTACACATCTGCCACTGTGCAGGAGAATCCGTATAGGTGTTCGAGTGTTCGAACCCTAATGTGTGAGAAATGGTAAGGAAACGTTGTATTTACATATCTGCCACTCTGCTGGAGAATCCGTATAGGTGTTCGAGTGTTCGAACCCTAATGTGTGATAAATGGTAAGTAAACGCCGTATTTACATATCTGCCACTGTGCAGGAGAATCCGTATAGGTGTTCGAGTGTTCGAACCCTAATGCGTGAGAAATGGTAAGGAAACGTTGTATTTACATATCTGCCACTGTGCAGGGGAATCCGTATAGGTGTTCGAGTGTTCGAACCCTAATGCGTGAGAAATGGTAAGGAAACGTTGTATTTACATATATGCCGATGTGCAGGAGAATCCGTATAGGTGTTCGAGTGTTCGAACCCTAATGCGTGAGAAATGGTAAGTAAATGTCGTATTTACATATCTGCCACTGTGCAGGAGAATCCGTATAGGTGGTCGACTGTTCGAACCCTAATGCGTGAGAAATGGTAAGGAAACGTTGTATTTACATATATGCCACTGTGCAGGAGAATCCGTATAGGTGTTCGAGTGTTTGAACCCTAATGCGTGAGAAATGGTAAGGAAACGTTGTATTTACATATCTGCCACTCTGCTGGAGAATCCGTATAGGTGTTCGGGTGTTCGAACCCTAATGCGTGAGAAATGGTAAGTAAACGCCGTATTTACATATCTGCCACTGTGCAGGAGAATCCGTATAGGTGTTCGAGTGTTCGAACCCTAATGCGTGAGAAATGGTATGGAAACGTTGTATTTACATATATGCCGCTGTGCAGGAGAATCCGTATAGGTGTTCGAGTGTTCGAACCCTAATGCGCGAGAAATGGTAAGAAAATGTCGTATTTACACATCTGCCACTGTGCAGGAGAATCCGTATAGGTGTTCGAGTGTTCGAACCCTAATGCGTGAGAAATGGTAAGGAAACGTTGTATTTACATATATGCCGCTGTGCAGGAGAATCCGTATAGGTGTTCGAGTGTTTGAACCCTAATGCGTGAGAAATGGTAAGAAAATGTCGAATTTACACATCTGCCACTGTGCAGGAGAATCCGTATAGGTGTTCGACTGTTCGAACCCTAATGCCTGAGAAATGATAAGTAAATGCCGTATTTACATATCGGCCACTGTGCAGGAGAATCCGTATAAGTGTTCGGGTGTTCGAACCCTAATGCGTGAGAAATGGTAAGGAAACGTTGTATTTACATATATGCCGCTGTGCAGGAGAATCCGTATAGGTGTTCGAGTGTTTGAACCCTAATGCGTGAGAAATGGTAAGAAAATGTCGAATTTACACATCTGCCACTGTGCAGGAGAATCCGTATAGGTGTTCGAGTGTTTGAACCCTAATGCATGAGAAATGGTAAGAAAATGTCGTATTTACACATCTGCCACTGTGCAGGAGAATCCGTATAGGTGTTCGAGTGTTCGAACCCTAATGTGTGAGAAATGGTAAGGAAACGTTGTATTTACATATCTGCCACTCTGCTGGAGAATCCGTATAGGTGTTCGAGTGTTCGAACCCTAATGTCTGATAAATGGTAAGTAAACGCCGTATTTACATATCTGCCACTGTGCAGGAGAATCCGTATAGGTGTTCGAGTGTTCGAACCCTAATGCGTGAGAAATGGTAAGGAAACGTTGTATTTACATATCTGCCACTGTGCAGGGGAATCCGTATAGGTGTTCGAGTGTTCGAACCCTAATGCGTGAGAAATGGTAAGGAAACGTTGTATTTACATATATGCCGATGTGCAGGAGAATCCGTATAGGTGTTCGAGTGTTCGAACCCTAATGCGTGAGAAATGGTAAGTAAATGTCGTATTTACATATCTGCCACTGTGCAGGAGAATCCGTATAGGTGGTCGACTGTTCGAACCCTAATGCGTGAGAAATGGTAAGGAAACGTTGTATTTACATATATGCCACTGTGCAGGAGAATCCGTATAGGTGTTCGAGTGTTTGAACCCTAATGCGTGAGAAATGGTAAGGAAACGTTGTATTTACATATCTGCCACTCTGCTGGAGAATCCGTATAGGTGTTCGGGTGTTCGAACCCTAATGCGTGAGAAATGGTAAGTAAACGCCGTATTTACATATCTGCCACTGTGCAGGAGAATCCGTATAGGTGTTCGAGTGTTCGAACCCTAATGCGTGAGAAATGGTATGGAAACGTTGTATTTACATATATGCCGCTGTGCAGGAGAATCCGTATAGGTGTTCGAGTGTTCGAACCCTAATGCGCGAGAAATGGTAAGAAAATGTCGTATTTACACATCTGCCACTGTGCAGGAGAATCCGTATAGGTGTTCGAGTGTTCGAACCCTAATGCGTGAGAAATGGTAAGGAAACGTTGTATTTACATATATGCCGCTGTGCAGGAGAATCCGTATATGTGTTCGAGTGTTTGAACCCTAATGCGTGAGAAATGGTAAGAAAATGTCGAATTTACACATCTGCCACTGTGCAGGAGAATCCGTATAGGTGTTCAACTGTTCGAACCCTAATGCCTGAGAAATGATAAGTAAATGCCGTATTTACATATCGGCCACTGTGCAGGAGAATCCGTATAAGTGTTCGGGTGTTCGAACCCTAATGCGTGAGAAATGGTAAGGAAACGTTGTATTTACATATATGCCGCTGTGCAGGAGAATCCGTATAGGTGTTCGAGTGTTTGAACCCTAATGCGTGAGAAATGGTAAGAAAATGTCGAATTTACACATCTGCCACTGTGCAGGAGAATCCGTATAGGTGTTCGTGTGTTTGAACCCTAATGCATGAGAAATGGTAAGAAAATGTCGTATTTACACATCTGCCACTGTGCAGGAGAATCCGTATAGGTGTTCGAGTGTTCGAACCCTAATGTGTGAGAAATGGTAAGGAAACGTTGTATTTACATATCTGCCACTCTGCTGGAGAATCCGTATAGGTGTTCGAGTGTTCGAACCCTAATGTGTGAGAAATGGTAAGTAAACGCCGTATTTACATATCTGCCACTGTGCAGGAGAATCCGTATAGGTGTTCGAGTGTTCGAACCCTAATGCGTGAGAAATGGTAAGGAAACGTTGTATTTACATATATGCCGCTGTGCAGGAGAATCCGTATAGGTGTTCGATTGTTTGAACCCTAATGCGTGAGAAATGGTAAGAAAATGTCGAATTTACACATCTGCCACTGTGCAGGAGAATCCGTACAGGTGTTCGATTGTTCGAACCCTAATGCCTGAGAAATGATAAGTAAATGCCGTATTTACATATCGGCCACTGTGCAGGAGAATCCGTATAAGTGTTCGGGTGTTCGAACCCTAATGCGTGAGAAATGGTAAGGAAACGTTGTATTTACATATATGCCGATGTGCAGGAGAATCCGTATAGGTGTTCGAGTGTTCGAAGCCTAATGCGTGAGAAATGGTAAGTAAATGTCGTATTTACATATCTGCCACTGTGCAGTAGAATCCGTACAGGTGGTCGACTGTTCGAACCCTAATGCGTGAGAAATGGTAAGGAAACGTTGTATTTACATATATGCCACTATGCAGGAGAATCCGTATAGGTGTTCGAGTGTTCGAACCCTAATGCGTGAGAAATGGTAAGGAAACGTTGTATTTACATATCTGCCACTCTGCTGGAGAATCCGTATAGGTGTTCGGGTGTTCGAACCCTAATGCGTGAGAAATGGTAAGTAAACGTCGTATTTACATATCTGCCACTGTGCAGGAGAATCCGTATAGGTGTTCGAGTGTTCGAACCCTAATGCGTGAGAAATGGTAAGGAAACGTTGTATTTACATATATGCCGCTGTGCAGGAGAATCCGTCTAGGTGTTCGAGTGTTTGAACCCTAATGCGCGAGAAATGGTAAGAAAATGTCGTATTTACACATCTGCCACTGTGCAGGAGAATCCGTATAGGTGTTCGAGTGTTCGAACCCTAATGTGTGAGAAATGGTAAGGAAACGTTGTATTTACATATCTGCCACTCTGCTGTAGAATCCGTATAGGTGTTCGAGTGTTCGAACCCTAATGCGTGAGAAATGGTATGGAAACGTTGTATTTACATATATGCCGCTGTGCAGGAGAATCCGTATAGGTGTTCGAGTGTTTTGAACCCTAATGCGCGAGAAATGGTAAGAAAATGTCGTATTTACACATCTGCCACTGTGCAGGAGAATCCGTATAGGTGTTCGAGTGTTCGAACCCTAATGCGTGAGAAATGGTAAGGAAACGTTGTATTTACATATATGCCGCTGTGCAGGAGAATCCGTATAGGTGTTCGAGTGTTTGAACCCTAATGCGTGAGAAATGGTAAGAAAATGTCGAATTTACACATCTGCCACTGTGCAGGAGAATCCGTATAGGTGTTCGACGGTTCGAACCCTAATGCCTGAGAAATGATAAGTAAATGCCGTATTTACATATCGGCCACTGTGCAGGAGAATCCGTATAAGTGTTCGGGTGTTCGAACCCTAATGCGTGAGAAATGGTAAGGAAACGTTGTATTTACATATATGCCGCTGTGCAGGAGAATCCGTATAGGTGTTCGAGTGTTTGAACCCTAATGCGTGAGAAATGGTAAGAAAATGTCGAATTTACACATCTGCCACTGTGCAGGAGAATCCGTATAGGTGTTCGAGTGTTTGAACCCTAATGCATGAGAAATGGTAAGAAAATGTCGTATTTACACATCTGCCACTGTGCAGGAGAATCCGTATAGGTGTTCGAGTGTTCGAACCCTAATGCGTGAGAAATGGTAAGGAAACGTTGTATTTACATATATGCCGCAGTGCAGGAGAATCCGTATAGGTGTTCGATTGTTTGAACCCTAATGCGTGAGAAATGGTAAGAAAATGTCGAATTTACACATCTGCCACTGTGCAGGAGAATCCGTACAGGTGTTCGATTGTTCGAACCCTAATGCCTGAGAAATGATAAGTTAATGCCGTATTTACATATCGGCCACTGTGCAGGAGAATCCGTATAAGTGTTCGGGTGTTCGAACCCTAATGCGTGAGAAATGGTAAGGAAACGTTGTATTTACATATATGCCGATGTGCAGGAGAATCCGTATAGGTGTTCGAGTGTTCGAAGCCTAATGCGTGAGAAATGGTAAGTAAATGTCGTATTTACATATCTGCCACTGTGCAGTAGAATCCGTACAGGTGGTCGACTGTTCGAACCCTAATGCGTGAGAAATGGTAAGGAAACGTTGTATTTACATATATGCCACTGTGCAGGAGAATCCGTATAGGTGTTCGAGTGTTCGAACCCTAATGCGTGAGAAATGTTAAGGAAACGTTGTATTTACATATCTGCCACTCTGCTGGAGAATCCGTATAGGTGTTCGGGTGTTCGAACCCTAATGCGTGAGAAATGGTAAGTAAACGTCGTATTTACATATCTGCCACTGTGCAGGAGAATCCGTATAGGTGTTCGAGTGTTCGAACCCTAATGCGTGAGAAATGGTAAGGAAACGTTGTATTTACATATATGCCGCTGTGCAGGAGAATCCGTCTAGGTGTTCGAGTGTTTGAACCCTAATACGCGAGAAATGGTAAGAAAATGTCGTATTTACACATCTGCCACTGTGCAGGAGAATCCGTATAGGTGTTCGAGTGTTCGAACCCTAATGTGTGAGAAATGGTAAGGAAACGTTGTATTTACATATCTGCCACTCTGCTGTAGAATCCGTATAGGTGTTCGAGTGTTCGAACCCTAATGCGTGAGAAATGGTATGGAAACGTTGTATTTACATATATGCCGCTGTGCAGGAGAATCCGTATAGGTGTTCGAGTGTTTGAACCCTAATGCGCGAGAAATGGTAAGAAAATGTCGTATTTACACATCTGCCACTGTGCAGGAGAATCCGTATAGGTGTTCGAGTGTTCGAACCCTAATGCGTGAGAAATGGTAAGGAAACGTTGTATTTACATATATGCCGCTGTGCAGGAGAATCCGTATAGGTGTTCGAGTGTTTGAACCCTAATGCGTGAGAAATGGTAAGAAAATGTCGAATTTACACATCTGCCACTGTGCAGGAGAATCCGTATAGGTGTTCGACGGTTCGAACCCTAATGCCTGAGAAATGATAAGTAAATGCCGTATTTACATATCGGCCACTGTGCAGGAGAATCCGTATAAGTGTTCGGGTGTTCGAACCCTAATGCGTGAGAAATGGTAAGGAAACGTTGTATTTACATATATGCCGCTGTGCAGGAGAATCCGTATAGGTGTTCGAGTGTTTGAACCCTAATGCGTGAGAAATGGTAAGAAAATGTCGAATTTACACATCTGCCACTGTGCAGGAGAATCCGTATAGGTGTTCGAGTGTTTGAACCCTAATGCATGAGAAATGGTAAGAAAATGTCGTATTTACACATCTGCCACTGTGCAGGAGAATCCGTATAGGTGTTCGAGTGTTCGAACCCTAATGTGTGAGAAATGGTAAGGAAACGTTGTATTTACATATCTGCCACTCTGCTGGAGAATCCGTCTAGGTGTTCGAGTGTTCGAACCCTAATGTGTGATAAATGGTAAGTAAATGTCGTATTTACATATCTGCCACTGTGCAGTAGAATCCGTACAGGTGGTCGACTGTTCGAACCCTAATGCGTGAGAAATGGTAAGGAAACGTTGTATTTACATATCTGCCACTGTGCAGGGGAATCCGTATAGGTGTTCGAGTGTTCGAACCCTAATGCGTGAGAAATGGTAAGGAAACGTTGTATTTACATATATGCCGATGTGCAGGAGAATCCGTATAGGTGTTCGAGTGTTCGAACCCTAATGCGTGAGAAATGGTAAGTAAATGTCGTATTTACATATCTGCCACTGTGCAGGAGAATCCGTATAGGTGGTCGACTGTTCGAACCCTAATGCGTGAGAAATGGTAAGGAAACGTTGTATTTACATATATGCCACTGTGCAGGAGAATCCGTATAGGTGTTCGAGTGTTTGAACCCTAATGCGTGAGAAATGGTAAGGAAACGTTGTATTTACATATCTGCCACTCTGCTGGAGAATCCGTATAGGTGTTCGGGTGTTCGAACCCTAATGCGTGAGAAATGGTAAGTAAACGCCGTATTTACATATCTGCCACTGTGCAGGAGAATCCGTATAGGTGTTCGAGTGTTCGAACCCTAATGCGTGAGAAATGGTATGGAAACGTTGTATTTACATATATGCTGCTGTGCAGGAGAATCCGTATAGGTGTTCGAGTGTTTGAACCCTAATGCGCGAGAAATGGTAAGAAAATGTCGTATTTACACATCTGCCACTGTGCAGGAGAATCCGTATAGGTGTTCGAGTGTTCGAACCCTAATGCGTGAGAAATGGTAAGGAAACGTTGTATTTACATATATGCCGCTGTGCAGGAGAATCCGTATAGGTGTTCGAGTGTTTGAACCCTAATGCGTGAGAAATGGTAAGAAAATGTCGAATTTACACATCTGCCACTGTGCAGGAGAATCCGTATAGGTGTTCGACTGTTCGAACCCTGATGCCTGAGAAATGATAAGTAAATGCCGTATTTACATATCGGCCACTGTGCAGGAGAATCCGTATAAGTGTTCGGGTGTTCGAACCCTAATGCGTGAGAAATGGTAAGGAAACGTTGTATTTACATATATGCCGCTGTGCAGGAGAATCCGTATAGGTGTTCGAGTGTTTGAACCCTAATGCGTGAGAAATGGTAAGAAAATGTCGAATTTACACATCTGCCACTGTGCAGGAGAATCCGTATAGGTGTTCGAGTGTTTGAACCCTAATGCATGAGAAATGGTAAGAAAATGTCGTATTTACACATCTGCCACTGTGCAGGAGAATCCGTATAGGTGTTCGAGTGTTCGAACCCTAATGTGTGAGAAATGGTAAGGAAACGTTGTATTTACATATCTGCCACTCTGCTGGAGAATCCGTATAGGTGTTCGAGTGTTCGAACCCTAATGTGTGAGAAATGGTAAGTAAACGCCGTATTTACATATCTGCCACTGTGCAGGAGAATCCGTATAGGTGTTCGAGTGTTCGAACCCTAATGCGTGAGAAATGGTAAGGAAACGTTGTATTTACATATATGCCGCTATGCAGGAGAATCCGTATAGGTGTTCGATTGTTTGAACCCTAATGCGTGAGAAATGGTAAGAAAATGTCGAATTTACACATCTGCCACTGTGCAGGAGAATCCGTACAGGTGTTCGATTGTTCGAACCCTAATGCCTGAGAAATGATAAGTAAATGCCGTATTTACATATCGGCCACTGTGCAGGAGAATCCGTATAAGTGTTCGGGTGTTCGAACCCTAATGCGTGAGAAATGGTAAGGAAACGTTGTATTTACATATATGCCGATGTGCAGGAGAATCCGTATAGGTGTTCGAGTGTTCGAAGCCTAATGCGTGAGAAATGGTAAGTAAATGTCGTATTTACATATCTGCCACTGTGCAGGAGAATCCGTACAGGTGGTCGACTGTTCGAACCCTAATGCGTGAGAAATGGTAAGGAAACGTTGTATTTACATATATGCCACTGTGCAGGAGAATCCGTATAGGTGTTCGAGTGTTCGAACCCTAATGCGTGAGAAATGGTAAGGAAACGTTGTATTTACATATCTGCCACTCTGCTGGAGAATCCGTATAGGTGTTCGGGTGTTCGAACCCTAATGCGTGAGAAATGGTAAGTAAACGTCGTATTTACATATCTGCCACTGTGCAGGAGAATCCGTATAGGTGTTCGAGTGTTCGAACCCTAATGCGTGAGAAATGGTAAGGAAACGTTGTATTTACATATATGCCGCTGTGCAGGAGAATCCGTCTAGGTGTTCGAGTGTTTGAACCCTAATGCGCGAGAAATGGTAAGAAAATGTCGTATTTACACATCTGCCACTGTGCAGGAGAATCCGTATAGGTGTTCGAGTGTTCGAACCCTAATGTGTGAGAAATGGTAAGGAAACGTTGTATTTACATATATGCCACTCTGCTGTAGAATCCGTGTAGGTGTTCGAGTGTTCGAACCCTAATGTGTGAGAAATGGTAAGTAAACGCCGTATTTACATATCTGCCACTGTGCAGGAGAATCCGTATAGGTGTTCGAGTGTTCGAACCCTAATGCGTGAGAAATGGTAAGGAAACGTTGTATTTACATATCTGCCACTGTGCAGGGGAATCCGTATAGGTGTTCGAGTGTTCGAACCCTAATGCGTGAGAAATGGTAAGGAAACGTTGTATTTACATATATGCCGATGTGCAGGAGAATCCGTATAAGTGTTCGAGTGTTCGAACCCTAATGCGTGAGAAATGGTAAGTAAATGTCGTATTTACATATCTGCCACTGTGCAGGAGAATCCGTATAGGTGGTCGACTGTTCGAACCCTAATGCGTGAGAAATGGTAAGGAAACGTTGTATTTACATATATGCCACTGTGCAGGAGAATCCGTATAGGTGTTCGAGTGTTCGAACCCTAATGCGTGAGAAATGGTAAGGAAACGTTGTATTTACATATCTGCCACTCTGCTGGAGAATCCGTATAGGTGTTCGGGTGTTCGAACCCTAATGCGTGAGAAATGGTAAGTAAACGCCGTATTTACATATCTGCCACTGTGCAGGAGAATCCGTATAGGTGTTCGAGTGTTCGAACCCTAATGCGTGAGAAATGGTATGGAAACGTTGTATTTACATATATGCCGCTGTGCAGGAGAATCCGTATAGGTGTTCGAGTGTTTGAACCCTAATGCGCGAGAAATGGTAAGAAAATGTCGTATTTACACATCTGCCACTGTGCAGGAAAATCCGTATAGGTGTTCGAGTGTTCGAACCCTAATGCGTGAGAAATGGTAAGGAAACGTTGTATTTACATATATGCCGCTGTGCAGGAGAATCCGTAGCGGTGTTCGAGTGTTTGAACCCTAATGCGTGAGAAATGGTAAGAAAATGTCGAATTTACACATCTGCCACTGTGCAGGAGAATCCGTATAGGTGTTCGACTGTTCGAACCCTAATGCCTGAGAAATAATAAGTAAATGCCGTATTTACATATCGGCCACTGTGCAGGAGAATCCGTATAAGTGTTCGGGTGTTCGAACCCTAATGCGTGAGAAATGGTAAGGAAACGTTGTATTTACATATATGCCGCTGTGCAGGAGAATCCGTATAGGTGTTCGAGTGTTTGAACCCTAATGCGTGAGAAATGGTAAGAAAATGTCGAATTTACACATCTGCCACTGTGTAGGATAATCCGTATAGGTGTTCGAGTGTTTGAACCCTAATGCGTGAGAAATGGTAAGAAAATATCGTATTTACACATCTGCCACTGTGCAGGAGAATCCGTATAGGTGTTCGAGTGTTCGAACCCTAATGTGTGAGAAATGGTAAGGAAACGTTGTATTTACATATCTGCCACTCTGCTGGAGAATACGTATAGGTGTTCGAGTGTTCGAACCATAATGTGTGAGAAATGGTAAGTAAACGCCGTATTTACATATCTGCCACTGTGCAGGAGAATCCGTATAGGTGTTCGAGTGTTCGAACCCTAATGCGTGAGAAATGGTAAGGAAACGTTGTATTTACATATATGCCGCTGTGCAGGAGAATCCGTATAGGTGTTCGAGTGTTTGAACCCTAATGCGTGAGAAATGGTAAGAAAATGTCGAATTTACACATCTGCCACTGTGCAGGAGAATCCGTACAGGTGTTCGAGTGTTCGAACCCTAATGCCTGAGAAATGATAAGTAAATGCCGTATTTACATATCGGCCACTGTGCAGGAGAATCCGTATAAGTGTTCGGGTGTTCGAACCCTAATGCGTGAGAAATGGTAAGGAAACGTTGTATTTACATATATGCCGATGTGCAGGAGAATCCGTATAGGTGTTCGAGTGTTCGAACCCTAATGCGTGAGAAATGGTAAGTAAATGTCGTATTTACATATCTGCCACTGTGCAGGAGAATCCGTATAGGTGGTCGACTGTTCGAACACTAATGCGTGAGAAATGGTAAGGAAACGTTGTATTTACATATATGCCACTGTGCAGGAGAATCCGTATAGGTATTCGAGTGTTCGAACCCTAATGCGTGAGAAATGGTAAGGAAACGTTGTATTTACATATCTGCCACTCTGCTGGAGAATCCGTATAGGTGTTCGGGTGTTCGAACCCTAATGCGTGAGAAATGGTAAGTAAACGCCGTATTTACATATCTGCCACTGTGCAGGAGAATCCGTATAGGTGTTCGAGTGTTCGAACCCTAATGTGTGAGAAATGGTAAGGAAACGTTGTATTTACATATCTGCCACTCTGCTGGAGAATCCGTATAGGTGTTCGAGTGTTCGAACCCTAATGTGTGACAAATGGTAAGTAAACGCCGTATTTACATATCTGCCACTGTGCAGGAGAATCCGTATAGGTGTTCGAGTGTTCGAACCCTAATGCGTGAGAAATGGTAAGGAAACATTGTATTTACATATCTGCCACTGTGTAGGGGAATCCGTATAGGTGTTCGAGTGTTCGAACCCTAATGCGTGAGAAATGGTAAGGAAACGTTGTATTTACATATATGCCGATGTGCAGGAGAATCTGTATAGGTGTTCGAGTGTTCGAACCCTAATGCGTGAGAAATGGTAAGTAAATGTCGTATTTACATATCTGCCACTGTGCAGGAGAATCCGTATAGGTGGTCGACTGTTCGAACCCTAATGCGTGAGAAATGGTAAGGAAACGTTGTATTTACATATATGCCACTGTGCAGGAGAATCCGTATAGGTGTTCGAGTGTTTGAACCCTAATGCGTGAGAAATGGTAAGGAAACGTTGTATTTACATATCTGCCACTCTGCTGGAGAATCCGTATAGGTGTTCGGGTGTTCGAACCCTAATGCGTGAGAAATGGTAAGTAAACGCCGTATTTACATATCTGCCACTGTGCAGGAGAATCCGTATAGGTGTTCGAGTGTTCGAACCCTAATGCGTGAGAAATGGTATGGAAATGTTGTATTTACATATATGCCGCTGTGCAGGAGAATCCGTATAGGTGTTCGAGTGTTTGAACCCTAATGCGCGAGAAATGGTAAGAAAATGTCGTATTTACACATCTGCCACTGTGCAGGAGAATCCGTATAGGTGTTCGAGTGTTCGAACCCTAATGCGTGAGAAATGGTAAGGAAACGGTGTATTTACATATATGCCGCTGTGCAGGAGAATCCGTATAGGTGTTCGAGTGTTTGAACCCTAATGCGTGAGAAATGGTAAGAAAATGTCGAATTTACACATCTGCCACTGTGCAGGAGAATCCGTATAGGTGTTCGACTGTTCGAACCCTAATGCCTGAGAAATGATAAGTAAATGCCGTATTTACATATCGGCCACTGTGCAGGAGAATCCGTATAAGTGTTCGGGTGTTCGAACCTAATGCGTGAGAAATGGTAAGGAAACGTTGTATTTACATATATGCCGCTGTGCAGGAGAATCCGTATAGGTGTTCGAGTGTTTGAACCCTAATGCGTGAGAAATGGTAAGAAAATGTCGAATTTACACATCTGCCACTGTGCAGGAGAATCCGTATAGGTGTTCGAGTGTTCGAACCCTAATGCATGAGAAATGGTAAGAAAATGTCGTATTTACACATCTGCCACTGTGCAGGAGAATCCGTATAGGTGTTCGAGTGTTCGAACCCTAATGCGTGAGAAATGGTAAGGAAACGTTGTATTTACATATATGCCGATGTGCAGGAGAATCCGTATAGGTGTTCGAGTGTTCGAACCCTAATGCGTGAGAAATGGTAAGTAAACGCCGTATTTACATATCTGCCACTGTGCAGGAGAATCCGTATAGGTGGTCGAGTGTTCGAACCCTAATGCGTGAGAAATGGTAAGGAAACGTTGTATTTACATATATGCCGCTGTGCAGGAGAATCCGTATAGGTATTCGAGTGTTCGAACCCTAATGCGTGAGAAATGGTAAGGAAACGTTGTATTTACATATCTGCCACTCTGCTGGAGAATCCGTATAGGTGTTCGAGTGTTCGAACCCTAATGCCTGAGAAATGATAAGTAAATGCCGTATTTACATATCTGCCACTGTGCAGGAGAATCCGTATAGGTGTTCGGGTGTTCGAACCCTAATGCGTGAGAAATGGTAAGGAAACGTTGTATTTACATATATGCCGATGTGCAGGAGAATCCGTATAGGTGTTCGAGTGTTCGAACCCTAATGTGTGACAAATGGTAAGTAAATGTCGTATTTACATATCTGCCACTGTGCAGGAGAATCCGTACAGGTGGTCGACTGTTCGAACCCTAATGCGTGAGAAATGGTAAGGAAACGTTGTATTTACATATCTGCCACTGTGTAGGGGAATCCGTATAGGTGTTCGAGTGTTCGAACCCTAATGCGTGAGAAATGGTAAGGAAACGTTGTATTTACATATATGCCGATGTGCAGGAGAATCTGTATAGGTGTTCGAGTGTTCGAACCCTAATGCGTGAGAAATGGTAAGTAAATGTCGTATTTACATATCTGCCACTGTGCAGGAGAATCCGTATAGGTGGTCGACTGTTCGAACCCTAATGCGTGAGAAATGGTAAGGAAACGTTGTATTTACATATATGCCACTGTGCAGGAGAATCCGTATAGGTGTTCGAGTGTTTGAACCCTAATGCGTGAGAAATGGTAAGGAAACGTTGTATTTACATATATGCCACTGTGCAGGAGAATCCGTATAGGTGTTCGAGTGTTTGAACCCTAATGCGTGAGAAATGGTAAGGAAACGTTGTATTTACATATCTGCCACTCTGCTGGAGAATCCGTATAGGTGTTCGGGTGTTCGAACCCTAATGCGTGAGAAATGGTAAGTAAACGCCGTATTTACATATCTGCCACTGTGCAGGAGAATCCGTATAGGTGTTCGAGTGTTCGAACCCTAATGCGTGAGAAATGGTATGGAAACGTTGTATTTACATATATGCCGCTGTGCAGGAGAATCCGTATAGGTGTTCGAGTGTTTGAACCCTAATGCGCGAGAAATGGTAAGAAAATGTCGTATTTACACATCTGCCACTGTGCAGGAGAATCCGTATAGGTGTTCGAGTGTTCGAACCCTAATGCGTGAGAAATGGTAAGGAAACGGTGTATTTACATATATGCCGCTGTGCAGGAGAATCCGTATAGGTGTTCGAGTGTTTGAACCCTAATGCGTGAGAAATGGTAAGAAAATGTCGAATTTACACATCTGCCACTGTGCAGGAGAATCCGTATAGGTGTTCGACTGTTCGAACCCTAATGCCTGAGAAATGATAAGTAAATGCCGTATTTACATATCGGCCACTGTGCAGGAGAATCCGTATAAGTGTTCGGGTGTTCGAACCTAATGCGTGAGAAATGGTAAGGAAACGTTGTATTTACATATATGCCGCTGTGCAGGAGAATCCGTATAGGTGTTCGAGTGTTTGAACCCTAATGCGTGAGAAATGGTAAGAAAATGTCGAATTTACACATCTGCCACTGTGCAGGAGAATCCGTATAGGTGTTCGAGTGTTCGAACCCTAATGCATGAGAAATGGTAAGAAAATGTCGTATTTACACATCTGCCACTGTGCAGGAGAATCCGTATAGGTGTTCGAGTGTTCGAACCCTAATGCGTGAGAAATGGTAAGGAAACGTTGTATTTACATATATGCCGATGTGCAGGAGAATCCGTATAGGTGTTCGAGTGTTCGAACCCTAATGCGTGAGAAATGGTAAGTAAACGCCGTATTTACATATCTGCCACTGTGCAGGAGAATCCGTATAGGTGGTCGAGTGTTCGAACCCTAATGCGTGAGAAATGGTAAGGAAACGTTGTATTTACATATATGCCGCTGTGCAGGAGAATCCGTATAGGTATTCGAGTGTTCGAACCCTAATGCGTGAGAAATGGTAAGGAAACGTTGTATTTACATATCTGCCACTCTGCTGGAGAATCCGTATAGGTGTTCGAGTGTTCGAACCCTAATGCCTGAGAAATGATAAGTAAATGCCGTATTTACATATCTGCCACTGTGCAGGAGAATCCGTATAGGTGTTCGGGTGTTCGAACCCTAATGCGTGAGAAATGGTAAGGAAACGTTGTATTTACATATATGCCGATGTGCAGGAGAATCCGTATAGGTGTTCGAGTGTTCGAACCCTAATGTGTGACAAATGGTAAGTAAATGTCGTATTTACATATCTGCCACTGTGCAGGAGAATCCGTACAGGTGGTCGACTGTTCGAACCCTAATGCGTGAGAAATGGTAAGGAAACGTTGTATTTACATATCTGCCACTGTGTAGGGGAATCCGTATAGGTGTTCGAGTGTTCGAACCCTAATGCGTGAGAAATGGTAAGGAAACGTTGTATTTACATATATGCCGATGTGCAGGAGAATCTGTATAGGTGTTCGAGTGTTCGAACCCTAATGCGTGAGAAATGGTAAGTAAATGTCGTATTTACATATCTGCCACTGTGCAGGAGAATCCGTATAGGTGGTCGACTGTTCGAACCCTAATGCGTGAGAAATGGTAAGGAAACGTTGTATTTACATATATGCCACTGTGCAGGAGAATCCGTATAGGTGTTCGAGTGTTTGAACCCTAATGCGTGAGAAATGGTAAGGAAACGTTGTATTTACATATCTGCCACTCTGCTGGAGAATCCGTATAGGTGTTCGGGTGTTCGAACCCTAATGCGTGAGAAATGGTAAGTAAACGCCGTATTTACATATCTGCCACTGTGCAGGAGAATCCGTATAGGTGTTCGAGTGTTCGAACCCTAATGCGTGAGAAATGGTATGGAAACGTTGTATTTACATATATGCCGCTGTGCAGGAGAATCCGTATAGGTGTTCGAGTGTTTGAACCCTAATGCGCGAGAAATGGTAAGAAAATGTCGTATTTACACATCTGCCACTGTGCAGGAGAATCCGTATAGGTGTTCGAGTGTTCGAACCCTAATGCGTGAGAAATGGTAAGGAAACGGTGTATTTACATATATGCCGCTGTGCAGGAGAATCCGTATAGGTGTTCGAGTGTTTGAACCCTAATGCGTGAGAAATGGTAAGAAAATGTCGAATTTACACATCTGCCACTGTGCAGGAGAATCCGTATAGGTGTTCGACTGTTCGAACCCTAATGCCTGAGAAATGATAAGTAAATGCCGTATTTACATATCGGCCACTGTGCAGGAGAATCCGTATAAGTGTTCGGGTGTTCGAACCCTAATGCGTGAGAAATGGTAAGGAAACCTTGTATTTACATATATGCCGCTGTGCAGGAGAATCCGTATAGGTGTTCGAGTGTTTGAACCCTAATGCGTGAGAAATGGTAAGAAAATGTCGAATTTACACATCTGCCACTGTGCAGGAGAATCCGTATAGGTGTTCGAGTGTTCGAACCCTAATGCATGAGAAATGGTAAGAAAATGTCGTATTTACACATCTGCCACTGTGCAGGAGAATCCGTATAGGTGTTCGAGTGTTCGAACCCTAATGTGTGAGAAATGGTAAGGAAACGTTGTATTTACATATCTGCCACTCTGCTGGAGAATCCGTATAGGTGTTCGAGTGTTCGAACCCTAATGTGTGAGAAATGGTAAGTAAACGCCGTATTTACATATCTGCCACTGTGCAGGAGAATCCGTATAGGTGTTCGAGTGTTCGAACCCTAATGCGTGAGAAATGGTAAGGAAACGTTGTATTTACATATATGCCGCTGTGCAGGAGAATCCGTATAGGTGTTCGATTGTTTGAACCCTAATGCGTGAGAAATGGTAAGAAAATGTCGAATTTACACATCTGCCACTGTGCAGGAGAATCCGTACAGGTGTTCGAGTGTTCGAACCCTAATGCCTGAGAAATGATAAGTAAATGCCGTATTTACATATCGGCCACTGTGCAGGAGAATCCGTATAAGTGTTCCGGTGTTCGAACCCTAATGCGTGAGAAATGGTAAGGAAACGTTGTATTTACATATATGCCGATGTGCAGGGGAATCCGTATAGGTGTTCTAGTGTTCGAACCCTAATGCGTGAGAAATGGTAAGTAAATGTCGTATTTACATATCTGCCACTGTGCAGGAGAATCCGTATAGGTGGTCGACTGTTCGAACCCTAATGCGTGAGAAATGGTAAGGAAACGTTGTATTTACATATATGCCACTGTGCAGGAGCATCCGTATAGGTGTTCCAGTGTTCGAACCCTAATGCGTGAGAAATGGTAAGGAAACGTTGTATTTACATATCTGCCACTCTGCTGGAGAATCCGTATAGGTGTTCGGGTGTTCGAACCCTAATGCGTGAGAAATGGTAAGTAAACGCTGTATTTACATATCTGTCACTCTGCTGGAGAATCCGTATAGGTGTTCGGGTGTTCGAACCCTAATGCGTGAGAAATGGTAAGTAAACGCCGTATTTACATATCTGCGACTGTGCAGGAGAATCCGTATAGGTGTTCGAGTGTTCGAATCCTAATGTGTGAGAAATGGTAAGGAAACGTTGTATTTACATATCTGCCACTCTGCTGGAGAATCCGTATAGGTGTTCGAGTGTTCGAACCCTAATGTGTGAGAAATGGTAAGTAAACGCCGTATTTACATATCTGCCACTATGCAGGAGAATCCGTATAGGTGTTCGAGTGTTCGAACCCTAATGCGTGAGAAATGGTATGGAAACATTGTATTTACAGATATGCCGCTGTGCAGGAGAATCCGTATAGGTGTTCGAGTGTTTGAACCCTAATGCGTGAGAAATGGTAAGAAAATGTCGAATTTACACATCTGCCACTATGCAGGAGAATCCGTATAGGTGTTCGAGTGTTCGAACCCTAATGTGTGAGAAATGGTAAGGAAACGTTGTATTTACATATCTGCCACTCTGCTGGAGAATCCGTATAGCTGTTCGGGTGTTCGAACCCTAATGCGTGAGAAATGGTAAGTAAACGTCGTATTTACATATCTGCCACTGTGCCGGAGAATCCGTATAGGTGTTCGAGTGTTCGAACCCTAATGCGTGAGAAATGGTAAGGAAACGTTGTATTTACATATATGCCGCTGTGCAGGAGAATCCGTGTAGGTGTTCGATTGTTTGAACCCTAATGCGCGAGAAATGGTAAGAAAATGTCGTATTTACACATCTGCAACTATGCAGGAGAATCCGTATAGGTGTTCGAGTGTTTGAACCCTAATGCGCGAGAAATGGTAAGAAAATGTCGTATTTACACATCTGCCACTATGCAGGAGAATCCGTATAGGTGTTCGAGTGTTCGAACCGTAATGTGTGAGAAATGGTAAGGAAACGTTGTATTTACATATCTGCCACTCTACTGGAGAATCCGTATAGGTGTTCGAGTGTTCGAACCCTAATGTGTGAGAAATGGTAAGTAAACGCCGTATTTACATATCTGCCACTGTGCAGGAGAATCCGTATAGGTGTTCGAGTGTTCGAACCCTAATGCGTGAGAAATGGTAAGGAAACGTTGTATTTACATATATGCCGATGTGCAGGAGAATCCGTATAGGTGTTCGAGTGTTCGAACCCTAATGCGTGAGAAATGGTAAGTAAATGTCGTATTTACATATCTGCCACTGTGCAGGAGAATCCGTATAGGTGGTCGACTGTTCGAACCCTAATGCGTGAGAAATGGTAAGGAAACGTTGTATTTACATATATGCCACTGTGCAGTAGAATCCGTATAGGTGTTCGAGTGTTCGAACCCTAATGCGTGAGAAATGGTAAGGAAACGTTGTATTTACATATCTGCCACTCTGCTGGAGAATCCGTATAGGTGTTCGGGTGTTCGAACCCTAATGCGTGAGAAATGGTAAGTAAACGCTGTATTTACATATCTGCCACTCTGCTGGAGAATCCGTATAGGTGTTCGGGTGTTCGAACCCTAATGCGTGAGAAATGGTAAGTAAACGCCGTATTTACATATCTGCCACTGTGCAGGAGAATCCGTATAGGTGTTCGAGTGTTCGAACAATAATGCGTGAGAAATGGTAAGGAACGTTGTATTTACATATATGCCGCTGTGCAGGAGAATCCGTATAGGTGTTCGAGTGTTCGAACCCTAATGTGTTAGAAATGGTAAGTAAACGCCGTATTTACATATCTGCCACTGTGCAGGAGAATCCGTATAGGTGTTCGAGTGTTCGAACCCTAATGCGTGAGAAATGGTAAGGAAACGTTGTATTTACATATATGCCGCTGTGCAGGAGAATCCGTATAGGTGTTCGAGTGTTTGAACCCTCATGCGTGAGAAATGGTAAGAAAATGTCGAATTTACACATCTGCCACTGTGCAGGAGAATCCGTATAGGTGTTCGAGTGTTCGAATCCTAATATGTGAGAAATGGTAAGGAAACGTTGTATTTACATATCTGCCACTCTGCTGGAGAATCCGTATAGGTGTTCGAGTGGTCGAACCCTAATGTGTGAGAAATGGTAAGTAAACGCCGTATTTACATATCTGCCACTATGCAGGAGAATCCGTATAGGTGTTCGACTGTTCGAACCCTAATGCGTGAGAAATGGTAAGGAAACATTGTATTTACATATATGCCGCTGTGCAGGAGAATCCGTATAGGTGTTCGAGTGTTTGAACCCTAATGCGTGAGAAATGGTAAGAAAATGTCGAATTTACACATCTGCCACTATGCAGGAGAATCCATATAGGTGTTCGAGTGTTCGAACCCTAATGTGTGAGAAATGGTAAGGAAACGTTGTATTTACATATCTGCCACTCTGCTGGAGAATCCGTATAGGTGTTCGAGTGTTCGAACCCTAATGTGTGAGAAATGGTAAGTAAACGCCGTATTTACATATCTGCCACTGTGCAGGAGAATCCGTATAGGTGTTCGAGTGTTCGAACCCTAATGCGTGAGAAATGGTAAGGAAACATTGTATTTACATATATGCCGCTGTGCAGGAGAATCCGTATAGGTGTTCGAGTGTTTGAACCCTAATGCGTGAGAAATGGTAAGAAAATGTCGAATTTACACATCTGCCACTATGCAGGAGAATCCGTATAGGTGTTCGAGTGTTCGAACCCTAATGTGTGAGAAATGGTAAGGAAACGTTGTATTTACATATCTGCCACTCTGCTGGAGAATCCGTATAGGTGTTCGGGTGTTCGAACCCTAATGCGTGAGAAATGGTAAGTAAACGTCGAATTTACATATCTGCCACTGTGCAGGAGAATCCGTATAGGTGTTCGAGTGTTCGAACCCTAATGCGTGAGAAATGGTAAGGAAACGTTGTATTTACATATATGCCGCTGTGCAGGAGAATCCGTGTAGGTGTTCGATTGTTTGAACCCTAATGCGCGAGAAATGGTAAGAAAATGTCGTATTTACACATCTGCCACTATGCAGGAGAATCCGTATAGGTGTTCGAGTGTTCGAACCCTAATGTGTGAGAAATGGTAAGGAAACGTTGTATTTACATATCTGCCACTCTGCTGGAGAATCCGTATAGGTGTTCGAGTGTTCGAACCCTAATGTGTGAGAAATGGTAAGTAAACGCTGTATTTACATATCTGCCACTGTGCAGGAGAATCCGTATAGGTGTTCGAGTGTTCGAACCCTAATGCGTGAGAAACGGTAAGGAAACGTTGTATTTACATATCTGCCACTGTGCAGGGGAATCCGTTCGTATTTACATATCTGCCACTGTGCAGGAGAATCCGTATAGGTGGTCGACTGTTCGAACCCTAATGCGTGAGAAATGGTAAGGAAACGTTGTATTTACATATATGCCACTGTGCAGGAGAATCCGTATAGGTGTTCGAGTGTTCGAACCCTAATGCGTGAGAAATGGTAAGGAAACGTTGTATTTACATATCTGCCACTCTGCTGGAGAATCCGTATAGGTGTTCGGGTGTTCGAACCCTAATGCGTGAGAAATGGTAAGTAAACGCTGTATTTACATATCTGCCACTCTGCTGGAGAATCCGTATAGGTGTTCGGGTGTTCGAACCCTAAAGCGTGAGAAATGGTAAGTAAACGCCGTATTTACATATCTGCCACTGTGCAGGAGAATCCGTATAGGTGTTCGAGTGTTCGAACAATAATGCGTGAGAAATGGTAAGAAACGTTGTATTTACATATATGCCGCTGTGCAGGAGAATCCGTATAGGTGTTCGAGTGTTCGAACCCTAATGTGTGAGAAATGGTAAGTAAACGCCGTATTTACATATCTGCCACTGTGCAGGAGAATCCGTATAGGTGTTCGAGTGTTCGAACCCTAATGCGTGAGAAATGGTAAGGAAACATTGTATTTACATATATGTCGCTGTGCAGGAGAATCCGTATAGGTGTTCGAGTGTTTGAACCCTCATGCGTGAGAAATGGTAAGAAAATGTTGAATTTACACATCTGCCACTGTGCAGGAGAATCCGTATAGGTGTTCGAGTGTTCGAATCCTAATATGTGAGAAATGGTAAGGAAACGTTGTATTTACATATCTGCCACTCTGCTGGAGAATCCGTATAGGTGTTCGAGTGGTCGAACCCTAATGTGTGAGAAATGGTAAGTAAACGCCGTATTTACATATCTGCCACTATGCAGGAGAATCCGTATAGGTGTTCGACTGTTCGAACCCTAATGCGTGAGAAATGGTAAGGAAACATTGTATTTACATATATGCCGCTGTGCAGGAGAATCCGTATAGGTGTTCGAGTGTTTGAACCCTAATGCGTGAGAAATGGTAAGAAAATGTCGAATTTACACATCTGCCACTATGCAGGAGAATCCATATAGGTGTTCGAGTGTTCGAACCCTAATGTGTGAGAAATGGTAAGGAAACGTTGTATTTACATATCTGCCACTCTGCTGGAGAATCCGTATAGGTGTTCGAGTGTTCGAACCCTAATGTGTGAGAAATGGTAAGTAAACGCCGTATTTACATATCTGCCACTGTGCAGGAGAATCCGTATAGGTGTTCGAGTGTTCGAACCCTAATGCGTGAGAAATGGTAAGGAAACATTGTATTTACATATATGCCGCTGTGCAGGAGAATCCGTATAGGTGTTCGAGTGTTTGAACCCTAATGCGTGAGAAATGGTAAGAAAATGTCGAATTTACACATCTGCCACTATGCAGGAGAATCCGTATAGGTGTTCGAGTGTTCGAACCCTAATGTGTGAGAAATGCTAAGGAAACGTTGTATTTACATATCTGCCACTCTGCTGGAGAATCCGTATAGGTGTTCGGGTGTTCGAACCCTAATGCGTGAGAAATGGTAAGTAAACGTCGTATTTACATATCTGCCACTGTGCAGGAGAATCCGTATAGGTGTTCGAGTGTTCGAACCCTAATGCGTGAGAAATGGTAAGGAAACGTTGTATTTACATATATGCCGCTGTGCAGGAGAATCCGTGTAGGTGTTCGATTGTTTGAACCCTAATGCGCGAGAAATGGTAAGAAAATGTCGTATTTACACATCTGCCACTATGCAGGAGAATCCGTATAGGTGTTCGAGTGTTCGAACCCTAATGTGTGAGAAATGGTAAGGAAACGTTGTATTTACATATCTGCCACTCTGCTGGAGAATCCGTATAGGTGTTCGAGTGTTCGAACCCTAATGTGTGAGAAATGGTAAGTAAACGCTGTATTTACATATCTGCCACTGTGCAGGAGAATCCGTATAGGTGTTCGAGTGTTCGAACCCTAATGCGTGAGAAACGGTAAGGAAACGTTGTATTTACATATCTGCCACTGTGCAGGGGAATCCGTATAGGTGTTTGAGTGTTCGAACCCTAATGCGTGAGAAATGGTAAGGAAACGTTGTATTTACATATATGCCGATGTGCAGGAGAATCCGTATAGGTGTTCGAGTGTTCGAACCCTAATGCGTGAGAAATGGTAAGTAAATGTCGTATTTACATATCTGCCACTGTGCAGGAGAATCCGTATAGGTGTTCGAGTGTTCGAACCCTAATGCGTGAGAAATGGTAAGGAAACATTGTATTTACATATATGCCGCTGTGCAGGAGAATCCGTATAGGTGTTCGAGTGTTTGAACCCTAATGCGTGAGAAATGGTAAGAAAATGTCGAATTTACACATCTGCCACTATGCAGGAGAATCCGTATAGGTGTTCGAGTGTTCGAACCCTAATGTGTGAGAAATGCTAAGGAAACGTTGTATTTACATATCTGCCACTCTGCTGGAGAATCCGTATAGGTGTTCGGGTGTTCGAACCCTAATGCGTGAGAAATGGTAAGTAAACGTCGTATTTACATATCTGCCACTGTGCAGGAGAATCCGTATAGGTGTTCGAGTGTTTGAACCCTAATGCGTGAGAAATGGTAAGAAAATGTCGAATTTACACATCTGCCACTATGCAGGAGAATCCATATAGGTGTTCGAGTGTTCGAACCCTAATGTGTGAGAAATGGTAAGGAAACGTTGTATTTACATATCTGCCACTCTGCTGGAGAATCCGTATAGGTGTTCGAGTGTTCGAACCCTAATGTGTGAGAAATGGTAAGTAAACGCCGTATTTACATATCTGCCACTGTGCAGGAGAATCCGTATAGGTGTTCGAGTGTTCGAACCCTAATGTGTGAGAAATGGTAAGTAAACGCTGTATTTACATATCTGCCACTGTGCAGGAGAATCCGTATAGGTGTTCGAGTGTTCGAACCCTAATGCGTGAGAAACGGTAAGGAAACGTTGTATTTACATATCTGCCACTGTGCAGGGGAATCCGTATAGGTGTTCGAGTGTTCGAACCCTAATGCGTGAGAAATGGTAAGGAAACGTTGTATTTACATATATGCCGATGTGCAGGAGAATCCGTATAGGTGTTCGAGTGTTCGAACCCTAATGCGTGAGAAATGGTAAGTAAATGTCGTATTTACATATCAGCCACTGTGCAGGAGAATCCGTATAGGTGGTCGACTGTTCGAACCCTAATGCGTGAGAAATGGTAAGGAAACGTTGTATTTACATATATGCCACTGTGCAGGAGAATCCGTATAGGTGTTCGAGTGTTCGAACCCTAATGCGTGAGAAATGGTAAGGAAACGTTGTATTTACATATCTGCCACTCTGCTGGAGAATCCGTATAGGTGTTCGGGTGTTCGAACCCTAATGCGTGAGAAATGGTAAGTAAACGCTGTATTTACATATCTGCCACTCTGCTGGAGAATCCGTATAGGTGTTCGGGTGTTCGAACCCTAATGCGTGAGAAATGGTAAGTAAACGCCGTATTTACATATCTGCCACTGTGCAGGAGAATCCGTATAGGTGTTCGAGTGTTCGAACAATAATGCGTGAGAAATGGTAAGAAACGTTGTATTTACATATATGCCGCTGTGCAGGAGAATCCGTATAGGTGTTCGAGTGTTCGAACCCTAATGTGTGAGAAATGGTAAGTAAACGCCGTATTTACATATCTGCCACTGTGCAGGAGAATCCGTATAGGTGTTCGAGTGTTCGAACCCTAATGCGTGAGAAATGGTAAGGAAACATTGTATTTACATATATGTCGCTGTGCAGGAGAATCCGTATAGGTGTTCGAGTGTTTGAACCCTCATGCGTGAGAAATGGTAAGAAAATGTTGAATTTACACATCTGCCACTGTGCAGGAGAATCCGTATAGGTGTTCGAGTGTTCGAATCCTAATATGTGAGAAATGGTAAGGAAACGTTGTATTTACATATCTGCCACTCTGCTGGAGAATCCGTATAGGTGTTCGAGTGGTCGAACCCTAATGTGTGAGAAATGGTAAGTAAACGCCGTATTTACATATCTGCCACTATGCAGGAGAATCCGTATAGGTGTTCGACTGTTCGAACCCTAATGCGTGAGAAATGGTAAGGAAACATTGTATTTACATATATGCCGCTGTGCAGGAGAATCCGTATAGGTGTTCGAGTGTTTGAACCCTAATGCGTGAGAAATGGTAAGAAAATGTCGAATTTACACATCTGCCACTATGCAGGAGAATCCATATAGGTGTTCGAGTGTTCGAACCCTAATGTGTGAGAAATGGTAAGGAAACGTTGTATTTACATATCTGCCACTCTGCTGGAGAATCCGTATAGGTGTTCGAGTGTTCGAACCCTAATGTGTGAGAAATGGTAAGTAAACGCCGTATTTACATATCTGCCACTGTGCAGGAGAATCCGTATAGGTGTTTCGGGTGTTCGAACCCTAATGCGCGAGAAATGGTAAGTAAACGCTGTATTTACATATCTGCCACTCTGCTGGAGAATCCGTATAGGTGTTCGGGTGTTCGAACCCTAATGCGTGAGAAATGGTAAGTAAACGCCGTATTTACATATCTGCCACTGTGCAGGAGAATCCGTATAGGTGTTCGAGTGTTCGAACCCTAATGCGTGAGAAATGGTAAGTAAACGCCGTATTTACATATCTGCCACTGTGCAGGAGAATCCGTATAGGTGTTCGAGTGTTCGAACAATAATGCGTGAGAAATGGTAAGGAACGTTGTATTTACATATATGCCGCTGTGCAGGAGAATCCGTATAGGTGTTCGAGTGTTCGAACAATAATGCGTGAGAAATGGTAAGGAACGTTGTATTTACATATATGCCGCTGTGCAGGAGAATCCGTGTAGGTGTTCGATTGTTTGAACCCTAATGCGCGAGAAATGGTAAGAAAATGTCGTATTTACACATCTGCCACTATGCAGGAGAATCCGTATAGGTGTTCGAGTGTTCGAACCCTAATGTGTGAGAAATGGTAAGGAAACGTTGTATTTACATATCTGCCACTCTGCTGGAGAATCCGTATAGGTGTTCGAGTGTTCGAACCCTAATGTGTGAGAAATGGTAAGTAAACGCTGTATTTACATATCTGCCACTGTGCAGGAGAATCCGTATAGGTGTTCGAGTGTTCGAACCCTAATGCGTGAGAAACGGTAAGGAAACGTTGTATTTACATATCTGCCACTGTGCAGGGGAATCTGTATAGGTGTTCGAGTGTTCGAACCCTAATGCGTGAGAAATGGTAAGGAAACGTTGTATTTACATATATGCCGATGTGCAGGAGAATCCGTATAGGTGTTCGAGTGTTCGAACCCTAATGCGTGAGAAATGGTAAGTAAATGTCGTATTTACATATCTGCCACTGTGCAGGAGAATCCGTATAGGTGGTCGACTGTTCGAACCCTAATGCGTGAGAAATGGTAAGGAAACGTTGTATTTACATATATGCCACTGTGCAGGAGAATCCGTATAGGTGTTCGAGTGTTCGAACCCTAATGCGTGAGAAATGGTAAGGAAACGTTGTATTTACATATCTGCCACTTCTGCTGGAGAATCCGTATAGGTGTTCGGGTGTTCGAACCCTAATGCGTGAGAAATGGTAAGTAAACGCTGTATTTACATATCTGCCACTCTGCTGGAGAATCCGTATAGGTGTTCGGGTGTTCGAACCCTAATGCGTGAGAAATGGTAAGTAAACGCCGTATTTACATATCTGCCACTGTGCAGGAGAATCCGTATAGGTGTTCGAGTGTTCGAACAATAATGCGTGAGAAATGGTAAGGAACGTTGTATTTACATATATGCCGCTGTGCAGGAGAATCCGTATAGGTGTTCGAGTGTTCGAACCCTAATGTGTGAGAAATGGTAAGTAAACGCCGTATTTACATATCTGGCACTGTGCAGGAGAATCCGTATAGGTGTTCGAGTGTTCGAACCCTAATGCGTGAGAAATGGTAAGGAAACATTGTATTTACATACATGCCGCTGTGCAGGAGAATCCGTATAGGTGTTCGAGTGTTTGAACCCTAATGCGTGAGAAATGGTAAGAAAATGTCGAATTTACACATCTGCCACTGTGCAGGAGAATCCGTATAGGTGTTCGAGTGTTCGAACCCTAATGTGTGAGAAATGGTAAGGAAACGTTGTATTTCCATATCTGCCACTCTCCTGGAGAATCCGTATAGGTGTTCGGGTGTTCGAACCCTAATGCGTGAGAAATGGTAAGTAAACGTCGTATTTACATATCTGCCACTGTGCAGGAGAATCCGTATAGGTGTTCGAGTGTTCGAACCCTAATGCGTGAGAAATGGTAAGGAAACGTTGTATTTACATATATGCCGCTGTGCAGGAGAATCCGTGTAGGTGTTCGATTGTTTGAACCCTAATGCGCGAGAAATGGTAAGAAAATGTCGTATTTACACATCTGCCACTATGCAGGAGAATCCGTATAGGTGTTCGAGTGTTCGAACCCTAATGTGTGAGAAATGGTAAGGAAACGTTGTATTTACATATCTGCCACTCTGCTGGAGAATCCGTATAGGTGTTCGAGTGTTCGAACCCTAATGTGTGAGAAATGGTAAGTAAACGCTGTATTTACATATCTGCCACTGTGCAGGAGAATCCGTATAGGTGTTCGAGTGTTCGAACCCTAATGCGTGAGAAACGGTAAGGAAACGTTGTATTTACATATCTGCCACTGTGCAGGGGAATCTGTATAGGTGTTCGAGTGTTCGAACCCTAATGCGTGAGAAATGGTAAGGAAACGTTGTATTTACATATATGCCGATGTGCAGGAGAATCCGTATAGGTGTTCGAGTGTTCGAACCCTAATGCGTGAGAAATGGTAAGTAAATGTCGTATTTACATATCTGCCACTGTGCAGGAGAATCCGTATAGGTGGTCGACTGTTCGAACCCTAATGCGTGAGAAATGGTAAGGAAACGTTGTATTTACATATATGCCACTGTGCAGGAGAATCCGTATAGGTGTTCGAGTGTTCGAACCCTAATGCGTGAGAAATGGTAAGGAAACGTTGTATTTACATATCTGCCACTCTGCTGGAGAATCCGTATAGGTGTTCGGGTGTTCGAACCCTAATGCGTGAGAAATGGTAAGTAAACGCTGTATTTACATATCTGCCACTCTGCTGGAGAATCCGTATAGGTGTTCGGGTGTTCGAACCCTAATGCGTGAGAAATGGTAAGTAAACGCCGTATTTACATATCTGCCACTGTGCAGGAGAATCCGTATAGGTGTTCGAGTGTTCGAACAATAATGCGTGAGAAATGGTAAGGAACGTTGTATTTACATATATGCCGCTGTGCAGGAGAATCCGTATAGGTGTTCGAGTGTTCGAACCCTAATGTGTGAGAAATGGTAAGTAAACGCCGTATTTACATATCTGGCACTGTGCAGGAGAATCCGTATAGGTGTTCGAGTGTTCGAACCCTAATGCGTGAGAAATGGTAAGGAAACATTGTATTTACATACATGCCGCTGTGCAGGAGAATCCGTATAGGTGTTCGAGTGTTTGAACCCTAATGCGTGAGAAATGGTAAGAAAATGTCGAATTTACACATCTGCCACTGTGCAGGAGAATCCGTATAGGTGTTCGAGTGTTCGAACCCTAATGTGTGAGAAATGGTAAGGAAACGTTGTATTTCCATATCTGCCACTCTCCTGGAGAATCCGTATAGGTGTTCGGGTGTTCGAACCCTAATGCATGAGAAATGGTAAGTAAACGTCGTATTTACATATCTGCCACTGTGCAGGAGAATCCGTATAGGTGTTCGAGTGTTCGAACCCTAATGCGTGAGAAATGGTAAGGAAACGTTGTATTTACATATATGCCGCTGTGCAGGAGAATCCGTGTAGGTGTTCGATTGTTTGAACCCTAATGCGCGAGAAATGGTAAGAAAATGTCGTATTTACACATCTGCCACTATGCAGGAGAATCCGTATAGGTGTTCGAGTGTTCGAACCCTAATGTGTGAGAAATGGTAAGGAAACGTTGTATTTACATATCTGCCACTCTGCTGGAGAATCCGTATAGGTGTTCGAGTGTTCGAACCCTAATGTGTGAGAAATGGTAAGTAAACGCTGTATTTACATATCTGCCACTGTGCAGGAGAATCCGTATAGGTGTTCGAGTGTTCGAACCCTAATGCGTGAGAAACGGTAAGGAAACGTTGTATTTACATATCTGCCACTGTGCAGGGGAATCCGTATAGGTGTTCGAGTGTTCGAACCCTAATGCGTGAGAAATGGTAAGGAAACGTTGTATTTACATATATGCCGACGTGCAGGAGAATCCGTATAGGTGTTCGAGTGTTCGAACCCTAATGCGTGAGAAATGGTAAGTAAATGTCGTATTTACATATCTGCCACTGTGCAGGAGAATCCGTATAGGTGGTCGACTGTTCGAACCCTAATGCGTGAGAAATGGTAAGGAAACGTTGTATTTACATATATGCCACTGTGCAGGAGAATCCGTATAGGTGTTCGAGTGTTCGAACCCTAATGCGTGAGAAATGGTAAGGAAACGTTGTATTTACATATCTGCCACTCTGCTGGAGAATCCGTATAGGTGTTCGGGTGTTCGAACCCTAATGCGCGAGAAATGGTAAGTAAACGCTGTATTTACATATCTGCCACTCTGCTGGAGAATCCGTATAGGTGTTCGGGTGTTCGAACCCTAATGCGTGAGAAATGGTAAGTAAACGCCGTATTTACATATCTGCCACTGTGCAGGAGAATCCGTATAGGTGTTCGAGTGTTCGAACCCTAATGCGTGAGAAATGGTATGGAAACGTTGTATTTACATATATGCCGCTGTGCAGGAGAATCCGTATAGGTGTTCGAGTGTTCGAACCCTAATGCGCGAGAAATGGTAAGAAAATGTCGTATTTACACATCTGCCACTGGGCAGGAGAATCCGTATAGGTGTTCGAGTGTTCGAACCCTAATGTGTGAGAAATGGTAAGGAAACGTTGTATTTACATATCTGCCACTCTGCTGGAGAATCCGTATAGGTGTTCGGGTGTTCGAACCCTAATGCGTGAGAAATGGTAAGTAAACGTCGTATTTACATATCTGCCACTGTGCAGTAGAATCCGTATTGGTGTTCGAGTGTTCGAACCCTAATGCGTGAGAAATGGTAAGGAAAGGTTGTATTTACATATATGCCGCTGTGCAGGAGAATCCGTATAGGTGTTCGAGTGTTCGAACCCTAATGCGTGAGAAATGGTAAGTAAATGTCGTATTTACATATATGCCACTGTGCAGGAGAATCCGTATAGGTGGTCGACTGTTCGAACCCTAATGCGTGAGAAATGGTAAAGAAACGTTGTATTTACATATATGCCACTGTGGAGGGGAATCCGTATAGGTGTTCGAGTGTTTGAACCCTAATGCGTGAGAAATGGTAAGGAAACGTTGTATTTACATTTCTGCCACTCTGCTGGAGAATCCGTATAGGTGTTCGAGTGTTCGAACCCTAATGCGTGAGAAATGGTAAGTAAACGCCGTATTTACATATCTGCCGCTGTGCAGGAGAATCCGTAAAGGTGTTCGAGTGTTCGAACCCTAATGCGTGAGAAATGGTAAGGAAACGTTGTATTTACATATATGCCGCTGTGCAGGAGAATCCGTGTAGGTGTTCGATTGTTTGAACCCTAATGCGCGAGAAATGGTAAGAAAATGTCGTATTTACACATCTGCCACTATGCAGGAGAATCCGTATAGGTGTTCGAGTGTTCGAACCCTAATGTGTGAGAAATGGTAAGGAAACGTTGTATTTACATATCTGCCACTCTGCTGGAGAATCCGTATAGGTGTTCGAGTGTTCGAACCCTAATGTGTGAGAAATGGTAAGTAAACGCTGTATTTACATATCTGCCACTGTGCAGGAGAATCCGTATAGGTGTTCGAGTGTTCGAACCCTAATGCGTGAGAAACGGTAAGGAAACGTTGTATTTACATATCTGCCACTGTGCAGGGGAATCCGTATAGGTGTTCGAGTGTTCGAACCCTAATGCGTGAGAAATGGTAAGGAAACGTTGTATTTACATATATGCCGATGTGCAGGAGAATCCGTATAGGTGTTCGAGTGTTCGAACCCTAATGCGTGAGAAATGGTAAGTAAATGTCGTATTTACATATCTGCCACTGTGCAGGAGAATCCGTATAGGTGGTCGACTGTTCGAACCCTAATGCGTGAGAAATGGTAAGGAAACGTTGTATTTACATATATGCCACTGTGCAGGAGAATCCGTATAGGTGTTCGAGTGTTCGAACCCTAATGCGTGAGAAATGGTAAGGAAACGTTGTATTTACATATCTGCCACTCTGCTGGAGAATCCGTATAGGTGTTCGGGTGTTCGAACCCTAATGCGTGAGAAATGGTAAGTAAACGCTGTATTTACATATCTGCCACTCTGCTGGAGAATCCGTATAGGTGTTCGGGTGTTCGAACCCTAATGCGTGAGAAATGGTAAGTAAACGCCGTATTTACATATCTGCCACTGTGCAGGAGAATCCGTATAGGTGTTCGAGTGTTCGAACAATAATGCGTGAGAAATGGTAAGGAACGTTGTATTTACATATATGCCGCTGTGCAGGAGAATCCGTATAGGTGTTCGAGTGTTCGAACCCTAATGTGTGAGAAATGGTAAGTAAACGCCGTATTTACATATCTGCCACTGTGCAGGAGAATCCGTATAGGTGTTCGAGTGTTCGAACCCTAATGCGTGAGAAATGGTAAGGAAACATTGTATTTACATACATGCCGCTGTGCAGGAGAATCCGTATAGGTGTTCGAGTGTTTGAACCCTAATGCGTGAGAAATGGTAAGAAAATGTCGAATTTACACATCTGCCACTGTGCAGGAGAATCCGTATAGGTGTTCGAGTGTTCGAACCCTAATGTGTGAGAAATGGTAAGGAAACGTTGTATTTCCATATCTGCCACTCTGCTGGAGAATCCGTATAGGTGTTCGGGTGTTCGAACCCTAATGCGTGAGAAATGGTAAGTAAACGTCGTATTTACATATCTGCCACTGTGCAGGAGAATCCGTATAGGTGTTCGAGTGTTCGAACCCTAATGCGTGAGAAATGGTAAGGAAACGTTGTATTTACATATATGCCGCTGTGCAGGAGAATCCGTGTAGGTGTTCGATTGTTTGAACCCTAATGCGCGAGAAATGGTAAGAAAATGTCGTATTTACACATCTGCCACTATGCAGGAGAATCCGTATAGGTGTTCGAGTGTTCGAACCCTAATGTGTGAGAAATGGTAAGGAAACGTTGTATTTACATATCTGCCACTCTGCTGGAGAATCCGTATAGGTGTTCGAGTGTTCGAACCCTAATGTGTGAGAAATGGTAAGTAAACGCTGTATTTACATATCTGCCACTGTGCAGGAGAATCCGTATAGGTGTTCGAGTGTTCGAACCCTAATGCGTGAGAAACGGTAAGGAAACGTTGTATTTACATATCTGCCACTGTGCAGGGGAATCCGTATAGGTGTTCGAGTGTTCGAACCCTAATGCGTGAGAAATGGTAAGGAAATGTTGTATTTACATATATGCCGATGTGCAGGAGAATCCGTATAGGTGTTCGAGTGTTCGAACCCTAATGCGTGAGAAATGATAAGTAAATGTCGTATTTACATATCTGCCACTGTGCAGGAGAATCCGTATAGGTGGTCGACTGTTCGAACCCTAATGCGTGAGAAATGGTAAGGAAACGTTGTATTTACATATATGCCACTGTGCAGGAGAATCCGTATAGGTGTTCGAGTGTTCGAACCCTAATGCGTGAGAAATGGTAAGGAAACGTTGTATTTACATATCTGCCACTCTGCTGGAGAATCCGTATAGGTGTTCGGGTGTTCGAACCCTAATGCGTGAGAAATGGTAAGTAAACGCTGTATTTACATATCTGCCACTCTGCTGGAGAATCCGTATAGGTGTTCGGGTGTTCGAACCCTAATGCGTGAGAAATGGTAAGTAAACGCCGTATTTACATATCTGCCACTGTGCAGGAGAATCTGTATAGGTGTTCGAGTGTTCGAACAATAATGCGTGAGAAATGGTAAGGAACGTTGTATTTACATATATGCCGCTGTGCAGGAGAATCCGTATAGGTGTTCGAGTGTTCGAACCCTAATGTGTGAGAAATGGTAAGTAAACGCCGTATTTACATATCTGCCACTGTGCAGGAGAATCCGTATAGGTGTTCGAGTGTTCGAACCCTAATGTGTGAGAAATGGTAAGGAAACGTTGTATTTACATATCTGCCACTCTGCTGGAGAATCCGTATAGGTGTTCGGGTGTTCGAACCCTAATGCGTGAGAAATGGTAAGTAAACGTCGTATTTACATATCTGCCACTGTGCAGGAGAATCCGTATAGGTGTTCGAGTGTTCGAACCCTAATGCGTGAGAAATGGTAAGGAAACGTTGTATTTACATATATGCCGCTGTGCAGGAGAATCCGTGTAGGTGTTCGATTGTTTGAACCCTAATGCGCGAGAAATGGTAAGAAAATGTCGTATTTACACATCTGCCACTATGCAGGAGAATCCGTATAGGTGTTCGAGTGTTCGAACCCTAATGTGTGAGAAATGGTAAGGAAACGTTGTATTTACATATCTGCCACTCTGCTGGAGAATCCGTATAGGTGTTCGAGTGTTCGAACCCTAATGTGTGAGAAATGGTAAGTAAACGCTGTATTTACATATCTGCCACTGTGCAGGAGAATCCGTATAGGTGTTCGAGTGTTCGAACCCTAATGCATGAGAAACGGTAAGGAAACGTTGTATTTACATATCTGCCACTGTGCAGGGGAATCCGTATAGGTGTTCGAGTGTTCGAACCCTAATGCGTGAGAAATGGTAAGGAAACGTTGTATTTACATATATGCCGATGTGCAGGAGAATCCGTATAGGTGTTCGAGTGTTCGAACCCTAATGCGTGAGAAATGGTAAGTAAATGTCGTATTTACATATCTGCCACTGTGCAGGAGAATCCGTATAGGTGGTCGACTGTTCGAACCCTAATGCGTGAGAAATGGTAAGGAAACGTTGTATTTACATATATGCCACTGTGCAGGAGAATCCGTATAGGTGTTCGAGTGTTCGAACCCTAATGCGTGAGAAATGGTAAGGAAACGTTGTATTTACATATCTGCCACTCTGCTGGAGAATCCGTATAGGTGTTCGGGTGTTCGAACCCTAATGCGTGAGAAATGGTAAGTAAACGCTGTATTTACATATCTGCCACTCTGCTGGAGAATCCGTATAGGTGTTCGGGTGTTCGAACCCTAATGCGTGAGAAATGGTAAGTAAACGCCGTATTTACATATCTGCCACTGTGCAGGAGAATCTGTATAGGTGTTCAAGTGTTCGAACAATAATGCGTGAGAAATGGTAAAGAACGTTGTATTTACATATATGCCGCTGTGCAGGAGAATCCGTATAGGTGTTCGAGTGTTCGAACCCTAATGTGTGAGAAATGGTAAGTAAACGCCGTATTTACATATCTGCCACTGTGCAGGAGAATCCGTATAGGTGTTCGAGTGTTCGAACCCTAATGTGTGAGAAATGGTAAGGAAACGTTGTATTTACATATCTGCCACTCTGCTGGAGAATCCGTATAGGTGTTCGGGTGTTCGAACCCTAATGCGTGAGAAATGGTAAGTAAACGTCGTATTTACATATCTGCCACTGTGCAGGAGAATCCGTATAGGTGTTCGAGTGTTCGAACCCTAATGCGTGAGAAATGGTAAGGAAACGTTGTATTTACATATATGCCGACGTGCAGGAGAATCCGTATAGGTGTTCGAGTGTTCGAACCCTAATGCGTGAGAAATGGTAAGTAAATGTCGTATTTACATATCTGCCACTGTGCAGGAGAATCCGTATAGGTGGTCGACTGTTCGAACCCTAATGCGTGAGAAATGGTAAGGAAACGTTGTATTTACATATATGCCACTGTGCAGGAGAATCCGTATAGGTGTTCGAGTGTTCGAACCCTAATGCGTGAGAAATGGTAAGGAAACGTTGTATTTACATATCTGCCACTCTGCTGGAGAATCCGTATAGGTGTTCGGGTGTTCGAACCCTAATGCGCGAGAAATGGTAAGTAAACGCTGTATTTACATATCTGCCACTCTGCTGGAGAATCCGTATAGGTGTTCGGGTGTTCGAACCCTAATGCGTGAGAAATGGTAAGTAAACGCCGTATTTACATATCTGCCACTGTGCAGGAGAATCCGTATAGGTGTTCGAGTGTTCGAACCCTAATGCGTGAGAAATGGTATGGAAACGTTGTATTTACATATATGCCGCTGTGCAGGAGAATCCGTATAGGTGTTCGAGTGTTCGAACCCTAATGCGTGAGAAATGGTAAGTAAATGTCGTATTTACATATATGCCACTGTGCAGGAGAATCCGTATAGGTGGTCGACTGTTCGAACCCTAATGCGTGAGAAATGGTAAAGAAACGTTGTATTTACATATATGCCACTGTGGAGGGGAATCCGTATAGGTGTTCGAGTGTTTGAACCCTAATGCGTGAGAAATGGTAAGGAAACGTTGTATTTACATTTCTGCCACTCTGCTGGAGAATCCGTATAGGTGTTCGAGTGTTCGAACCCTAATGCGTGAGAAATGGTAAGTAAACGCCGTATTTACATATCTGCCGCTGTGCAGGAGAATCCGTAAAGGTGTTCGAGTGTTCGAACCCTAATGCGTGAGAAATGGTAAGGAAACGTTGTATTTACATATATGCCGCTGTGCAGGAGAATCCGTGTAGGTGTTCGATTGTTTGAACCCTAATGCGCGAGAAATGGTAAGAAAATGTCGTATTTACACATCTGCCACTATGCAGGAGAATCCGTATAGGTGTTCGAGTGTTCGAACCCTAATGTGTGAGAAATGGTAAGGAAACGTTGTATTTACATATCTGCCACTCTGCTGGAGAATCCGTATAGGTGTTCGAGTGTTCGAACCCTAATGTGTGAGAAATGGTAAGTAAACGCTGTATTTACATATCTGCCACTGTGCAGGAGAATCCGTATAGGTGTTCGAGTGTTCGAACCCTAATGCGTGAGAAACGGTAAGGAAACGTTGTATTTACATATCTGCCACTGTGCAGGGGAATCCGTATAGGTGTTCGAGTGTTCGAACCCTAATGCGTGAGAAATGGTAAGGAAACGTTGTATTTACATATATGCCGATGTGCAGGAGAATCCGTATAGGTGTTCGAGTGTTCGAACCCTAATGCGTGAGAAATGGTAAGTAAATGTCGTATTTACATATCTGCCACTGTGCAGGAGAATCCGTATAGGTGGTCGACTGTTCGAACCCTAATGCGTGAGAAATGGTAAGGAAACGTTGTATTTACATATATGCCACTGTGCAGGAGAATCCGTATAGGTGTTCGAGTGTTCGAACCCTAATGCGTGAGAAATGGTAAGGAAACGTTGTATTTACATATCTGCCACTCTGCTGGAGAATCCGTATAGGTGTTCGGGTGTTCGAACCCTAATGCGTGAGAAATGGTAAGTAAACGCTGTATTTACATATCTGCCACTCTGCTGGAGAATCCGTATAGGTGTTCGGGTGTTCGAACCCTAATGCGTGAGAAATGGTAAGTAAACGCCGTATTTACATATCTGCCACTGTGCAGGAGAATCCGTATAGGTGTTCGAGTGTTCGAACAATAATGCGTGAGAAATGGTAAGGAACGTTGTATTTACATATATGCCGCTGTGCAGGAGAATCCGTATAGGTGTTCGAGTGTTCGAACCCTAATGTGTGAGAAATGGTAAGTAAACGCCGTATTTACATATCTGCCACTGTGCAGGAGAATCCGTATAGGTGTTCGAGTGTTCGAACCCTAATGCGTGAGAAATGGTAAGGAAACATTGTATTTACATACATGCCGCTGTGCAGGAGAATCCGTATAGGTGTTCGAGTGTTTGAACCCTAATGCGTGAGAAATGGTAAGAAAATGTCGAATTTACACATCTGCCACTGTGCAGGAGAATCCGTATAGGTGTTCGAGTGTTCGAACCCTAATGTGTGAGAAATGGTAAGGAAACGTTGTATTTCCATATCTGCCACTCTGCTGGAGAATCCGTATAGGTGTTCGGGTGTTCGAACCCTAATGCGTGAGAAATGGTAAGTAAACGTCGTATTTACATATCTGCCACTGTGCAGGAGAATCCGTATAGGTGTTCGAGTGTTCGAACCCTAATGCGTGAGAAATGGTAAGGAAACGTTGTATTTACATATATGCCGCTGTGCAGGAGAATCCGTGTAGGTGTTCGATTGTTTGAACCCTAATGCGCGAGAAATGGTAAGAAAATGTCGTATTTACACATCTGCCACTATGCAGGAGAATCCGTATAGGTGTTCGAGTGTTCGAACCCTAATGTGTGAGAAATGGTAAGGAAACGTTGTATTTACATATCTGCCACTCTGCTGGAGAATCCGTATAGGTGTTCGAGTGTTCGAACCCTAATGTGTGAGAAATGGTAAGTAAACGCTGTATTTACATATCTGCCACTGTGCAGGAGAATCCGTATAGGTGTTCGAGTGTTCGAACCCTAATGCGTGAGAAACGGTAAGGAAACGTTGTATTTACATATCTGCCACTGTGCAGGGGAATCCGTATAGGTGTTCGAGTGTTCGAACCCTAATGCGTGAGAAATGGTAAGGAAATGTTGTATTTACATATATGCCGATGTGCAGGAGAATCCGTATAGGTGTTCGAGTGTTCGAACCCTAATGCGTGAGAAATGATAAGTAAATGTCGTATTTACATATCTGCCACTGTGCAGGAGAATCCGTATAGGTGGTCGACTGTTCGAACCCTAATGCGTGAGAAATGGTAAGGAAACGTTGTATTTACATATATGCCACTGTGCAGGAGAATCCGTATAGGTGTTCGAGTGTTCGAACCCTAATGCGTGAGAAATGGTAAGGAAACGTTGTATTTACATATCTGCCACTCTGCTGGAGAATCCGTATAGGTGTTCGGGTGTTCGAACCCTAATGCGTGAGAAATGGTAAGTAAACGCTGTATTTACATATCTGCCACTCTGCTGGAGAATCCGTATAGGTGTTCGGGTGTTCGAACCCTAATGCGTGAGAAATGGTAAGTAAACGCCGTATTTACATATCTGCCACTGTGCAGGAGAATCTGTATAGGTGTTCGAGTGTTCGAACAATAATGCGTGAGAAATGGTAAGGAACGTTGTATTTACATATATGCCGCTGTGCAGGAGAATCCGTATAGGTGTTCGAGTGTTCGAACCCTAATGTGTGAGAAATGGTAAGTAAACGCCGTATTTACATATCTGCCACTGTGCAGGAGAATCCGTATAGGTGTTCGAGTGTTCGAACCCTAATGTGTGAGAAATGGTAAGGAAACGTTGTATTTACATATCTGCCACTCTGCTGGAGAATCCGTATAGGTGTTCGGGTGTTCGAACCCTAATGCGTGAGAAATGGTAAGTAAACGTCGTATTTACATATCTGCCACTGTGCAGGAGAATCCGTATAGGTGTTCGAGTGTTCGAACCCTAATGCGTGAGAAATGGTAAGGAAACGTTGTATTTACATATATGCCGCTGTGCAGGAGAATCCGTGTAGGTGTTCGATTGTTTGAACCCTAATGCGCGAGAAATGGTAAGAAAATGTCGTATTTACACATCTGCCACTATGCAGGAGAATCCGTATAGGTGTTCGAGTGTTCGAACCCTAATGTGTGAGAAATGGTAAGGAAACGTTGTATTTACATATCTGCCACTCTGCTGGAGAATCCGTATAGGTGTTCGAGTGTTCGAACCCTAATGTGTGAGAAATGGTAAGTAAACGCTGTATTTACATATCTGCCACTGTGCAGGAGAATCCGTATAGGTGTTCGAGTGTTCGAACCCTAATGCATGAGAAACGGTAAGGAAACGTTGTATTTACATATCTGCCACTGTGCAGGGGAATCCGTATAGGTGTTCGAGTGTTCGAACCCTAATGCGTGAGAAATGGTAAGGAAACGTTGTATTTACATATATGCCGATGTGCAGGAGAATCCGTATAGGTGTTCGAGTGTTCGAACCCTAATGCGTGAGAAATGGTAAGTAAATGTCGTATTTACATATCTGCCACTGTGCAGGAGAATCCGTATAGGTGGTCGACTGTTCGAACCCTAATGCGTGAGAAATGGTAAGGAAACGTTGTATTTACATATATGCCACTGTGCAGGAGAATCCGTATAGGTGTTCGAGTGTTCGAACCCTAATGCGTGAGAAATGGTAAGGAAACGTTGTATTTACATATCTGCCACTCTGCTGGAGAATCCGTATAGGTGTTCGGGTGTTCGAACCCTAATGCGTGAGAAATGGTAAGTAAACGCTGTATTTACATATCTGCCACTCTGCTGGAGAATCCGTATAGGTGTTCGGGTGTTCGAACCCTAATGCGTGAGAAATGGTAAGTAAACGCCGTATTTACATATCTGCCACTGTGCAGGAGAATCTGTATAGGTGTTCAAGTGTTCGAACAATAATGCGTGAGAAATGGTAAAGAACGTTGTATTTACATATATGCCGCTGTGCAGGAGAATCCGTATAGGTGTTCGAGTGTTCGAACCCTAATGTGTGAGAAATGGTAAGTAAACGCCGTATTTACATATCTGCCACTGTGCAGGAGAATCCGTATAGGTGTTCGAGTGTTCGAACCCTAATGTGTGAGAAATGGTAAGGAAACGTTGTATTTACATATCTGCCACTCTGCTGGAGAATCCGTATAGGTGTTCGGGTGTTCGAACCCTAATGCGTGAGAAATGGTAAGTAAACGTCGTATTTACATATCTGCCACTGTGCAGGAGAATCCGTATAGGTGTTCGAGTGTTCGAACCCTAATGCGTGAGAAATGGTAAGGAAACGTTGTATTTACATATATGCCGCTGTGCAGGAGAATCCGTGTAGGTGTTCGATTGTTTGAACCCTAATGCGCGAGAAATGGTAAGAAAATGTCGTATTTACACATCTGCCACTATGCAGGAGAATCCGTATAGGTGTTCGAGTGTTCGAACCCTAATGTGTGAGAAATGGTAAGGAAACGTTGTATTTACATATCTGCCACTCTGCTGGAGAATCCGTATAGGTGTTCGAGTGTTCGAACCCTAATGTGTGAGAAATGGTAAGTAAACGCTGTATTTACATATCTGCCACTGTGCAGGAGAATCCGTATAGGTGTTCGAGTGTTCGAAACCTAATGCATGAGAAACGGTAAGGAAACGTTGTATTTACATATCTGCCACTGTGCAGGGGAATCCGTATAGGTGTTCGAGTGTTCGAACCCTAATGCGTGAGAAATGGTAAGGAAACGTTGTATTTACATATATGCCGATGTGCAGGAGAATCCGTATAGGTGTTCGAGTGTTCGAACCCTAATGCGTGAGAAATGGTAAGTAAATGTCGTATTTACATATCTGCCACTGTGCAGGAGAATCCGTATAGGTGGTCGACTGTTCGAACCCTAATGCGTGAGAAATGGTAAGGAAACGTTGTATTTACATATATGCCACTGTGCAGGAGAATCCGTATAGGTGTTCGAGTGTTCGAACCCTAATGCGTGAGAAATGGTAAGGAAACGTTGTATTTACATATCTGCCACTCTGCTGGAGAATCCGTATAGGTGTTCGGGTGTTCGAACCCTAATGCGCGAGAAATGGTAAGTAAACGCTGTATTTACATATCTGCCACTCTGCTGGAGAATCCGTATAGGTGTTCGGGTGTTCGAACCCTAATGCGTGAGAAATGGTAAGTAAACGCCGTATTTACATATCTGCCACTGTGCAGGAGAATCCGTATAGGTGTTCGAGTGTTCGAACCCTAATGCGTGAGAAATGGTATGGAAACGTTGTATTTACATATATGCCGCTGTGCAGGAGAATCCGTATAGGTGTTCGAGTGTTTGAACCCTAATGCGCGAGAAATGGTAAGAAAATGTCGTATTTACACATCTGCCACTGGGCAGGAGAATCCGTATAGGTGTTCGAGTGTTCGAACCCTAATGTGTGAGAAATGGTAAGGAAACGATGTATTTACATATCTGCCACTCTGCTGGAGAATCCGTCTAGGTGTTCGAGTGTTCGAACCCTAATGTGTGAGAAATGGTAAGTAAACGCCGTATTTACATATCTGCCACTGTGCAGTAGAATCCGTATTGGTGTTCGAGTGTTCGAACCCTAATGCGTGAGAAATGGTAAGGAAACGTTGTATTTACATATATGCCGCTGTGCAGGAGAATCCGTATAGGTGTTCGAGTGTTCGAACCCTAATGCGTGAGAAATCGTAAGTAAATGTCGTATTTACATATATGCCACTGTGCAGGAGAATCCGTATAGGTGGTCGACTGTTCGAACCCTAATGCGTGAGAAATGGTAAAGAAACGTTGTATTTACATATATGCCACTGTGGAGGGGAATCCGTATAGGTGTTCGAGTGTTTGAACCCTAATGCGTGAGAAATGGTAAGGAAACGTTGTATTTACATATCTGCCACTATGCAGGAGAATCCGTATAGGTGTTCGGGTGTTCGAACCCCAATGCATGAGAAATGGTTAGTAAACGTCGTATTTACATATCTGCCACTGTGCAGGAGAATCCGTATAGGTGTTCGAGTGTTCGAACCCTAATGCGTGAGAAATGGAAAGGAAACGTTGTATTTACATATATGCCGCTGTGCAGGAAAATCCGTATAGGTGTTCGAGTGTTTGAACCCTAATGCGTGAGAAATGGTAAGAAAATGTCGAATTTACACATCTGCCACTGTGCAGGAGAATCCGTATAGGTGTTCGAGTGTGAGACCCCTAATGCGCGAGAAATGGTAAGAAAATGTCGTATTTACACATCTGCCACTATGCAGGAGAATCCGTATAGGTGTTCGAGTGTTCGAACCCTAATGTGTGAGAAATGGTAAGTAAACGCCGTATTTACATATCTGCCACTGTGCAGGAGAATCCGTATAGGTGTTCGAGTGTTCGAACCCTAATGTGTGAGAAATCTTAAGTAAACGCCGTATTTACATATCTGCCACTGTGCAGGAGAATCCGTAGAGGTGTTCGAGTGTTCGAACCCTAATGCGTGAGAAATGGTAAGGAAACGTTGTATTTACATATCTGCCACTGTGCAGGGGAATCCGTATAGGTGTTCGAGTGTTCGAACCCTAATGCGTGAGAAATGGTAAGGAAACGTTGTATTTACATATATGCCGATGTGCAGGAGAATCCGTATAGGTGTTCGAGTGTTCGAACCCTAATGCGTGAGAAATGGTAAGTAAATGTCGTATTTACATATCTGCCACTGTGCAGGAGAATCCGTATAGGTGGTCGACTGTTCGAACCCTAATGCGTGAGAAATGGTAAGGAAACGTTGTATTTATATATATGCCACTGTGCAGGAGAATCCGTATAGGTGTTCGAATGTTCGAACCCTAATGCGTGAGAAATGGTAAGGAAACGTTGTATTTACATATCTGCCACTCTGCTGGAGAATCCGTATAGGTGTTCGGGTGTTCGAACCCTAATGCGTGAGAAATGGTAAGTAAACGCCGTATTTACATATCTGCCCCTGTGTAGGATAATCCGTATAGGTGTTCGAGTGTTCGAACCCTAATGCGTGAGAAATGGTAAGGAAACGTTGTATTTACATATATGCCGCTGTGCAGGAGAATCCGTCTAGGTGTTCGAGTGTTTGAACCCTAATGCGCGAGAAATGGTAAGAAAATGTCGTATTTACACATCTGCCACTGTGCAGGAGAATCCGTATAGGTGTTCGAGTGTTCGAACCCTAATGTGTGAGAAATGGTAAGGAAACGTTGTATTTACATATCTGCCACTCTGCTGGAGAATACGTATAGGTGTTCGAGTGTTCGAACCCTAATGTGTGAGAAATGGTAAGTAAACGCCGTATTTACATATCTGCCACTGTGCAGGAGAATCCGTATAGGTGTTCGAGTGTTCGAACCCTAATGCGTGAGAAATGGTAAGGAAACGTTGTATTTACATATATGCCGCTGTGCAGGAGAATCCGTATAGGTGTTCGAGTGTTTGAACCCTAATGCGTGAGAAATGGTAAGAAAATGTCGAATTTACACATCTGCCACTGTGCAGGAGAATCCGTACAGGTGTTCGAGTGTTCGAACCCTAATGCCTGAGAAATGATAAGTAAATGCCGTATTTACATATCGGCCACTTTGCAGGAGAATCCGTATAAGTGTTCCGGTGTTCGAACCCTAATGCGTGAGAAATGGTAAGGAAACGTTGTATTTACATATCTGCCACTGTGCAGGGGAATCCGTATAGGTGTTCGAGTGTTCGAACCCTAATGCGTGAGAAATGGTAAGGAAACGGTGTATTTACATATATGCCGATGTGCAGGAGAATCCGTATAGGTGTTCGAGTGTTCGAACCCTAATGCGTGAGAAATGGTAAGTAAATGTCGTATTTACATATATGCCACTGTGCAGGAGAATCCGTATAGGTGGTCGACTGTTCGAACCCTAATGCGTGAGAAATGGTAAAGAAACGTTGTATTTACACATATGCCACTGTGGAGGGGAATCCGTATAGGTGTTCGAGTGTTTGAACCCTAATGCGTGAGAAATGGTAAGGAAACGTTGTATTTACATATCTGCCACTCTGCTGGAGAATCCGTATAGGTGTTCGGGTGTTCGAACCCTAATGCGTGAGAAATGGTAAGTAAACGCCGTATTTACATATCTGCCACTGTGCAGGAGAATCCGTATAGGTGTTCGAGTGTTCGAACCCTAATGCGTGAGAAATGGTAAGGAAACGTTGTATTTACATATATGCCGCTGTGCAGGAGAATCCGTATAGGTGTTCGAGTGTCTGAACCCTAATGCGCGAGAAATGGTAAGAAAATGTCGTATTTACACATCTGCCACTGTGCAGGAGAATCCGTATAGGTGTTCGAGTGTTCGAACCCTAATGTGTGAGAAATGCTAAGGAAACGATGTATTTACATATCTGCCACTCTGCTGGAGAATCCGTATAGGTGTTCGAGTGTTCGAACCCTAATGTGTGAGAAATGGTAAGTAAACGCCGTATTTACATATCTGCCACTGTGCAGGAGAATCCGTATAGGTGTTCGAGTGTTCGAACCCTAATGCGTGAGAAATGGTAAGGAAACATTGTATTTACATATATGCCGCTGTGCAGGAGAATCCGTATAGGTGTTCGAGTGTTCGAACCCTAATGCGTGAGAAATGGTAAGTAAATGTCGTATTTACATATATGCCACTGTGCAGGAGAATCCGTATAGGTGGTCGACTGTTCGAACCCTAATGCGTGAGAAATGGTAAAGAAACGTTGTATTTACATATATGCCACTATGGAGGGGAATCCGTACAGGTGTTCGAGTGTTTGAACCCTAATGCGTGAGAAATGGTAAGGAAACGTTGTATTTACATATCTGCCACTGTGCAGGAGAATCCGTATAGGTGTTCGGGTGTTCGAACCCCAATGCATGAGAAATGGTTAGTAAACGTCGTATTTACATATCTGCCACTGTGCAGGAGAATCCGTATAGGTGTTCGAGTGTTCGAACCCTAATGCGTGAGAAATGGAAAGGAAACGTTGTATTTACATATATGCCGCTGTGCAGGAAAATCCGTATAGGTGTTCGAGTGTTTGAACCCTAATGCGTGAGAAATGGTAAGAAAATGTCGAATTTACACATCTGCCACTGTGCAGGAGAATCCGTATAGGTGTTCGAGTGTGAGACCCCTAATGCGCGAGAAATGGTAAGAAAATGTCGTATTTACACATCTGCCACTATGTAGGAGAATCCGTATAGGTGTTCGAGTGTTCGAACCCTAATCTGTGAGAAATGGTAAGGAAACGTTGTATTTACATATCTGCCACTCTGCTGGAGAATACGTATAGGTGTTCGAGTGTTCGAACCCTAATGTGTGAGAAATGGTAAGTAAACGCCGTATTTACATATCTGCCACTGTGCAGGAGAATCCGTATAGGTGTTCGAGTGTTCGAACCCTAATGCGTGAGAAATGGTAAGGAAACGTTGTATTTACATATATGCCGCTGTGCAGGAGAATCCGTATAGGTGTTCGAGTGTTTGAACCCTAATGCGTGAGAAATGGTAAGAAAATGTCGAATTTACACATCTGCCACTGTGCAGGAGAATCCGTACAGGTGTTCGAGTGTTCGAACCCTAATGCCTGAGAAATGATAAGTAAATGCCGTATTTACATATCGGCCACTTTGCAGGAGAATCCGTATAAGTGTTCCGGTGTTCGAACCCTAATGCGTGAGAAATGGTAAGGAAACGTTGTATTTACATATCTGCCACTGTGCAGGGGAATCCGTATAGGTGTTCGAGTGTTCGAACCCTAATGCGTGAGAAATGGTAAGGAAACGGTGTATTTACATATATGCCGATGTGCAGGAGAATCCGTATAGGTGTTCGAGTGTTCGAACCCTAATGCGTGAGAAATGGTAAGTAAATGTCGTATTTACATATATGCCACTGTGCAGGAGAATCCGTATAGGTGGTCGACTGTTCGAACCCTAATGCGTGAGAAATGGTAAAGAAACGTTGTATTTACACATATGCCACTGTGGAGGGGAATCCGTATAGGTGTTCGAGTGTTTGAACCCTAATGCGTGAGAAATGGTAAGGAAACGTTGTATTTACATATCTGCCACTCTGCTGGAGAATCCGTATAGGTGTTCGGGTGTTCGAACCCTAATGCGTGAGAAATGCTAAGTAAACGCCGTATTTACATATCTGCCACTGTGCAGGAGAATCCGTATAGGTGTTCGAGTGTTCGAACCCTAATGCGTGAGAAATGGTAAGGAAACGTTGTATTTACATATATGCCGCTGTGCAGGAGAATCCGTATAGGTGTTCGAGTGTCTGAACCCTAATGCGCGAGAAATGGTAAGAAAATGTCGTATTTACACATCTGCCACTGTGCAGGAGAATCCGTATAGGTGTTCGAGTGTTCGAACCCTAATGTGTGAGAAATGCTAAGGAAACGATGTATTTACATATCTGCCACTCTGCTGGAGAATCCGTATAGGTGTTCGAGTGTTCGAACCCTAATGTGTGAGAAATGGTAAGTAAACGCCGTATTTACATATCTGCCACTGTGCAGGAGAATCCGTATAGGTGTTCGAGTGTTCGAACCCTAATGCGTGAGAAATGGTAAGGAAACATTGTATTTACATATATGCCGCTGTGCAGGAGAATCCGTATAGGTGTTCGAGTGTTCGAACCCTAATGCGTGAGAAATGGTAAGTAAATGTCGTATTTACATATATGCCACTGTGCAGGAGAATCCGTATAGGTGGTCGACTGTTCGAACCCTAATGCGTGAGAAATGGTAAAGAAACGTTGTATTTACATATATGCCACTATGGAGGGGAATCCGTATAGGTGTTCGAGTGTTTGAACCCTAATGCGTGAGAAATGGTAAGGAAACGTTGTATTTACATATCTGCCACTGTGCAGGAGAATCCGTATAGGTGTTCGGGTGTTCGAACCCCAATGCATGAGAAATGGTTAGTAAACGTCGTATTTACATATCTGCCACTGTGCAGGAGAATCTGTATAGGTGTTCGAGTGTTCGAACCCTAATGCGTGAGAAATGGAAAGGAAACGTTGTATTTACATATATGCCGCTGTGCAGGAAAATCCGTATAGGTGTTCGAGTGTTTGAACCCTAATGCGTGAGAAATGGTAAGAAAATGTCGAATTTACACATCTGCCACTGTGCAGGAGAATCCGTATAGGTGTTCGAGTGTGAGACCCCTAATGCGCGAGAAATGGTAAGAAAATGTCGTATTTACACATCTGCCACTATGTAGGAGAATCCGTATAGGTGTTCGAGTGTTCGAACCCTAATGTGTGAGAAATGGTAAGTAAACGCCGTATTTACATATCTGCCACTGTGCAGGAGAATCCGTATAGGTGTTCGAGTGTTCGAACCCTAATGTGTGAGAAATCTTAAGTAAACGCCGTATTTACATATCTGCCACTGTGCAGGAGAATCCGTAGAGGTGTTCGAGTGTTCGAACCCTAATGCGTGAGAAATGGTAAGGAAACGTTGTATTTACATATCTGCCACTGTGCAGGGGAATCCGTATAGGTGTTCGAGTGTTCGAACCCTAATGCCTGAGAAATGGTAAGGAAACGTTGTATTTACATATATGCCGATGTGCAGGAGAATCCGTATAGGTGTTCGAGTGTTCGAACCCTAATGCGTGAGAAATGGTAAGTAAATGTCGTATTTACATATCTGCCACTGTGCAGGAGAATCCGTATAGGTGGTCGACTGTTCGAACCCTAATGCGTGAGAAATGGTAAGGAAACGTTGTATTTATATATATGCCACTGTGCAGGAGAATCCGTATAGGTGTTCGAGTGTTCGAACCCTAATGCGTGAGAAATGGTAAGGAAACGTTGTATTTTCATATCTGCCACTCTGCTGGAGAATCCGTATAGGTGTTCGGGTGTTCGAACCCTAATGCGTGAGAAATGGTAAGTAAACGCCGTATTTACATATCTGCCCCTGTGCAGGAGAATCCGTATAGGTGTTCGAGTGTTCGAACCCTAATGCGTGAGAAATGGTAAGGAAACGTTGTATTTACATATATGCCGCTGTGCAGGAGAATCCGTCTAGGTGTTCGAGTGTTTGAACCCTAATGCGCGAGAAATGGTAAGAAAATGTCGTATTTACACATCTGCCACTGTGCAGGAGAATCCGTATAGGTGTTCGAGTGTTCGAACCCTAATGTGTGAGAAATGGTAAGGAAACGTTGTATTTACATATCTGCCACTCTGCTGGAGAATCCGTATAGGTGTTCGAGTGTTCGAACCCTGATGTGTGAGAAATGGTAAGTAAACGCCGTATTTACATATCTGCCACTGTGCAGGAGAATCCGTATAGGTGTTCGAGTGTTCGAACCCTAATGCGTGAGAAATGGTAAGGAAACGTTGTATTTACATATATGCCGCTGTGCAGGAGAATCCGTATAGGTGTTCGAGTGTTTGAACCCTAATGCGTGAGAAATGGTAAGAAAATGTCGAATTTACACATCTGCCACTGTGTAGGAGAATCCGTACAGGTGTTCGAGTGTTCGAACCCTAATGCCTGAGAAATGATAAGTAAATGCCGTATTTACATATCGGCCACTGTGCAGGAGAATCCGTATAAGTGTTCCGGTGTTCGAACCCTAATGCGTGAGAAATGGTAAGGAAACGTTGTATTTACATATCTGCCACTGTGCAGGGGAATCCGTATAGGTGTTCGAGTGTTCGAACCCTAATGCGTGAGAAATGGTAAGGAAACGGTGTATTTACATATATGCCGATGTGCAGGAGAATCCGTATAGGTGTTCGAGTGTTCGAACCCTAATGCGTGAGAAATGGTAAGTAAATGTCGTATTTACATATATGCCACTGTGCAGGAGAATCCGTATAGGTGGTCGACTGTTCGAACCCTAATGCGTGAGAAATGGTAAAGAAACGTTGTATTTACATATATGCCACTGTGGAGGGGAATCCGTATAGGTGTTCGAGTGTTTGAACCCTAATGCGTGAGAAATGGTAAGGAAACGTTGTATTTACATATCTGCCACTCTGCTGGAGAATCCGTATAGGTGTTCGGGTGTTCGAACCCTAATGCGTGAGAAATGGTAAGTAAACGCCGTATTTACATATCTGCCACTGTGCAGGAGAATCCGTATAGGTGTTCGAGTGTTCGAACCCTAATGCGTGAGAAATGGTAAGGAAACGTTGTATTTACATATATGCCGCTGTGCAGGAGAATCCGTATAGGTGTTCGAGTGTCTGAACCCTAATGCGCGAGAAATGGTAAGAAAATGTCGTATTTACACATCTGCCACTGTGCAGGAGAATCCGTATAGGTGTTCGAGTGTTCGAACCCTAATGTGTGAGAAATGCTAAGGAAACGATGTATTTACATATCTGCCACTCTGCTGGAGAATCCGTATAGGTGTTCGAGTGTTCGAACCCTAATGTGTGAGAAATGGTAAGTAAACGCCGTATTTACATATCTGCCACTGTGCAGGAGAATCCGTATTGGTGTTCGAGTGTTCGAACCCTAATGCGTGAGAAATGGTAAGGAAACATTGTATTTACATATATGCCGCTGTGCAGGAGAATCCGTATAGGTGTTCGAGTGTTCGAACCCTAATGCATGAGAAATGGTAAGTAAATGTCGTATTTACATATATGCCACTGTGCAGGAGAATCCGTATAGGTGGTCGACTGTTCGAACCCTAATGCGTGAGAAATGGTAAAGAAACGTTGTATTTACATATATGCCACTGTGGAGGGGAATCCGTATAGGTGTTCGAGTGTTTGAACCCTAATGCGTGAGAAATGGTAAGGAAACGTTGTATTTACATATCTGCCACTGTGCAGGAGAATCCGTATAGGTGTTCGGGTGTTCGAACCCCAATGCATGAGAAATGGTTAGTAAACGCCGTATTTACATATCTGCCACTGTGCAGGAGAATCCGTATAGGTGTTCGACTGTTCGAACCCTAATGCGTGAGAAATGGTAAGGAAACGTTGTATTTACATATATGCCGCTGTGCAGGAGAATCCGTATAGGTGTTCGAGTGTGAGACCCCTAATGCGCGAGAAATGGTAAGAAAATGTCGTATTTACACATCTGCCACTATGCAGGAGAATCCGTATAGGTGTTCGAGTGTTCGAACCCTAATGTGTGAGAAATGGTAAGTAAACGCCGTATTTACATATCTGCCACTGTGCAGGAGAATCCGTATAGGTGTTCGAGTGTTCGAACCCTAATGTGTGAGAAATGGTAAGTAAACGCCGTATTTACATATCTGCCACTGTGCAGGAGAATCCGTATAGGTGTTCGAGTGTTCGAACCCTAATGCGTGAGAAATGGTAAGGAAACGTTGTATTTACATATCTGCCACTGTGCAGGGGAATCCGTATAGGTGTTCGAGTGTTCGAACCCTAATGCGTGAGAAATGGTAAGGAAACGTTGTATTTACATATATGCCGATATGCAGGAGAATCCGTATAGGTGTTCGAGTGTTCGAACCCTAATGCGTGAGAAATGGTAAGTAAATGTCGTATTTACATATCTGCCACTGTGCAGGAGAATCCGTATATGTGGTCGACTGTTCGAACCCTAATGCGTGAGAAATGGTAAGGAAACGTTGTATTTATATATATGCCACTGTGCAAGAGAATCCGTATAGGAGTTCGAGTGTTCGAACCCTAATGCGTGAGAAATGGTGTGGAAACGTTGTATTTACATATCTGCCACTCTGCTGGAGAATCCGTATAGGTGTTCGGGTGTTCGAACCCTAATGCGTGAGAAATGGTAAGTAAACGCCGTATTTACATATCTGCCACTGTGCAGGAGAATCCGTATAGGTGTTCGAGTGTTCGAACCCTAATGCGTGAGAAATGGTAAGGAAACGTTGTATTTACATATATGCCGCTGTGCAGGAGAATCCGTCTAGGTGTTCGAGTGTTTGAACCCTAATGCGCGAGAAATGGTAAGAAAATGTCGTATTTGCACATCTGCCACTGTGCAGGAGAATCCGTATAGGTGTTCGAGTGTTCGAACCCTAATGCGTGAGAAATGGTAAGGAAACGTTGTATTTACATATATGCCGCTGTGCAGGAGAATCCGTATAGGTGTTCGAGTGTTCGAACCCTAATGCGTGAGAAATGGTAAGAAAATGTCGAATTTAGACATCTGCCACTGTGCAGGAGAATCCGTACAGGTGTTCGAGTGTTCGAACCCTAATGCCTGAGAAATGATAAGTAAATGCCGTATTTACATATCGGCCACTGTGCAGGAGAATCCGTATCAGTGTTCCGGTGTTCGAACCCTAATGCGTGAGAAATGGCAAGGAAACGTTGTATTTACATATCTGCCACTGTGCAGGGGAATCCGTATAGGTGTTCGAGTGTTCGAACCCTAATGCGTGAGAAATGGTAAGGAAACGGTGTATTTACATATATGCCGATGTGCAGGAGAATCCGTATAGGTGTTCGAGTGTTCGAACCCTAATGCGTGAGAAATGGTAAGTAAATGTCGTATTTACATATATGCCACTGTGCAGGAGAATCCGTATAGGTGGTCGACTGTTCGAACCCTAATGCGTGAGAAATGGTAAAGAAACGTTGTATTTACATATATGCCACTGTGGAGGGGAATCCGTATAGGTGTTCGAGTGTTTGAACCGTAATGCGTGAGAAATGGTAAGGAAACGTTGTATTTACATATCTGCCACTCTGCTGGAGAATCCGTATAGGTGTTCGAGTGTTCGAACCCTAATGTGTGAGAAATGGTAAGTAAACGCCGTATTTACATATCTGCCACTGTGCAGGAGAATCCGTATAGGTGTTCGAGTGTTCGAACCCTAATGCGTGAGAAATGGTAAGGAAACGTTGTATTTACATATCTGCCACTGTGCAGGGGAATCCGTATAGGTGTTCGAGTGTTCGAACCCTAATGCGTGAGAAATGGTAAGGAAACGTTGTATTTACATATATGCCGATGTGCAGGAGAATCCGTATAGGTGTTCGAGTGTTCGAACCCTAATGCGTGAGAAATGGTAAGTAAATGTCGTATTTACATATCTGCCACTGTGCAGGAGAATCCGTATAGGTGGTCGACTGTTCGAACCCTAATGCGTGAGAAATGGTAAGGAAACATTGTATTTACATATATGCCACTGTTCAGGAGAATCCGTATAGCTGTTCGAGTGTTCGAACCCTAATGCGTGAGAAATGGTAAGGAAACGTTGTATTTACATATCTGCCACTCTGCTGGAGAATCCGTATAGGTGTTCGGGTGTTCGAACCCTAATGCGTGAGAAATGGTAAGTAAACGCCGTATTTACATATCTGCCACTGTGCAGGAGAATCCGTATAGGTGTTCGAGTGTTCGAACCCTAATGCGTGAGAAATGGTATGGAAACGTTGTATTTACATATATGCCGCTGTGCAGGAGAATCCGTATAGGTGTTCGAGTGTTTGAACCCTAAGGCGCGAGAAATGGTAAGAAAATGTCGTATTTACACATCTGCCACTGTGTAGGAGAATCCGTATAGGTGTTCGAGTGTTCGAACCCTAATGTGTGAGAAATGGTAAGGAAACGATGTATTTACATATCTGCCACTCTGCTGGAGAATCCGTATAGGTGTTCGAGTGTTCGAACCCTAATGTGCGAGAAATGGTAAGTAAACGCCGTATTTACATATCTGCCACTGTGCAGGAGAATCTGTATAGGTGTTCGAGTGTTCGAACCCTAATGCGTGAGAAATGGTAAGGAAACATTGTATTTACATATATGCCGCTGTGCAGGAGAATCCGTATAGGTGTTCGAGTGTTCGAACCCTAATGCGTGAGAAATGGTAAGTAAATGTCGTATTTACATATATGCCACTGTGCCGGAGAATCCGTATAGGTGGTCGACTGTTCGAACCCTAATGCGTGAGAAATGGTAAAGAAACGTTGTATTTACATATATGCCACTGTGGAGGGGAATCCGTATAGGTGTTCGAGTGTTTGAACCCTAATGCGTGAGAAATGGTAAGGAAACGTTGTATTTACATATCTGCCACTGTGCAGGAGAATCCGTATAGGTGTTCGGTTGTTCGAACCCCAATGCATGAGAAATGGTTAGTAAACGCCGTATTTACATATCTGCCACTGTGCAGGAGAATCCGTATAGGTGTTCGAGTGTTCGAACCCTAATGCGTGAGAAATGGTAAGGAAACGTTGTATTTACATATATGTGGCTGTGCAGGAGAATCCGTATAGGTGTTCGAGTGTGAGACCCCTAATGCGCGAGAAATGGTAAGAAAATGTCGTATTTACACATCTGCCACTATGCAGGAGAATCCGTATAGGTGTTCGAGTGTTCGAACCCTAATGTGTGAGAAATGGTAAGTGAACGCCGTATTTACATATCTGCCACTGTGCAGGAGAATCCGTATAGGTGTTCGAGTGTTCGAACCCTAATGTGTGAGAAATGGTAAGTAAACGCCGTATTTACATATCTGCCACTGTGCAGGAGAATCCGTATAGGTGTTCGAGTGTTCGAACCCTAATGCGTGAGAAATGGTAAGGAAACGTTGTATTTATATATCTGCCACTGTGCAGGGGAATCCGTATAGGTGTTCGAGTGTTCGAACCCTAATGCGTGACAAATGGTAAGGAAACGTTGTATTTACATATATGCCGATGTGCAGGAGAATCCGTATAGGTGTTCGAGTGTTCGAACCCTAATGCGTGAGAAATGGTAAGTAAATGTCGTATTTACATATCTGCCACTGTGCAGGAGAATCCGTATAGGTGGTCGACTGTTCGAACCCTAATGCGTGAGAAATGGTAAGGAAACGTTGTATTTTTATATATGCCACTGTGCAAGAGAATCCGTATAGGTGTTCGAGTGTTCGAACCCTAATGCGTGAGAAATGGTAAGGAAACGTTGTATTTACATATCTGCCACTCTGCTGGAGAATCCGTATAGGTGTTCGGGTGTTCGAACCCTAATGCGTGAGAAATGGTAAGTAAACGCCGTATTTACATATCTGCCACTGTGCAGGAGAATCCGTATAGGTGTTCGAGTGTTCGAACCCTAATGCGTGAGAAATGGTAAGAAAATGTGTAGGAGAATCCGTACAGGTGTTCGAGTGTTCGAACCCTAATGCCTGAGAAATGATAAGTAAATGCCGTATTTACATATCGGCCACTGTGCAGGAGAATCCGTATAAGTGTTCCGGTGTTCGAACCCTAATGCGTGAGAAATGGTAAGGAAACGTTGTATTTACATATCTGCCACTGTGCAGGGGAATCCGTATAGGTGTTCGAGTGTTCGAACCCTAATGCGTGAGAAATGGTAAGGAAACGGTGTATTTACATATATGCCGATGTGCAGGAGAATCCGTATAGGTGTTCGAGTGTTCGAACCCTAATGCGTGAGAAATGGTAAGTAAATGTCGTATTTACATATATGCCACTGTGCAGGAGAATCCGTATAGGTGGTCGACTGTTCGAACCCTAATGCGTGAGAAATGGTAAAGAAACGTTGTATTTACATATATGCCACTGTGGAGGGGAATCCGTATAGGTGTTCGAGTGTTTGAACCCTAATGCGTGAGAAATGGTAAGGAAACGTTGTATTTACATATCTGCCACTCTGCTGGAGAATCCGTATAGGTGTTCGGGTGTTCGAACCCTAATGCGTGAGAAATGGTAAGTAAACGCCGTATTTACATATCTGCCACTGTGCAGGAGAATCCGTATAGGTGTTCGAGTGTTCGAACCCTAATGCGTGAGAAATGGTAAGGAACCGTTGTATTTACATATATGCCGCTGTGCAGGAGAATCCGTATAGGTGTTCGAGTGTCTGAACCCTAATGCGCGAGAAATGGTAAGAAAATGTCGTATTTACACATCTGCCACTGTGCAGGAGAATCCGTATAGGTGTTCGAGTGTTCGAACCCTAATGTGTGAGAAATGCTAAGGAAACGATGTATTTACATATCTGCCACTCTGCTGGAGAATCCGTATAGGTGTTCGAGTGTTCGAACCCTAATGTGTGAGAAATGGTAAGTAAACGCCGTATTTACATATCTGCCACTGTGCAGGAGAATCCGTATTGGTGTTCGAGTGTTCGAACCCTAATGCGTGAGAAATGGTAAGGAAACATTGTATTTACATATATGCCGCTGTGCAGGAGAATCCGTATAGGTGTTCGAGTGTTCGAACCCTAATGCGTGAGAAATGGTAAGTAAATGTCGTATTTACATATATGCCACTGTGCAGGAGAATCCGTATAGGTGGTCGACTGTTCGAACCCTAATGCGTGAGAAATGGTAAAGAAACGTTGTATTTACATATATGCCACTGTGGAGGGGAATCCGTATAGGTGTTCGAGTGTTTGAACCCTAATGCGTGAGAAATGGTAAGGAAACGTTGTATTTACATATCTGCCACTGTGCAGGAGAATCCGTATAGGTGTTCGGGTGTTCGAACCCCAATGCATGAGAAATGGTTAGTAAACGCCGTATTTACATATCTGCCACTGTGCAGGAGAATCCGTATAGGTGTTCGACTGTTCGAACCCTAATGCGTGAGAAATGGTAAGGAAACGTTGTATTTACATATATGCCGCTGTGCAGGAGAATCCGTATAGGTGTTCGAGTGTGAGACCCCTAATGCGCGAGAAATGGTAAGAAAATGTCGTATTTACACATCTGCCACTATGCAGGAGAATCCGTATAGGTGTTCGAGTGTTCGAACCCTAATGTGTGAGAAATGGTAAGTAAACGCCGTATTTACATATCTGCCACTGTGCAGGAGAATCCGTATAGGTGTTCGAGTGTTCGAACCCTAATGTGTGAGAAATGGTAAGTAAACGCCGTATTTACATATCTGCCACTGTGCAGGAGAATCCGTATAGGTGTTCGAGTGTTCGAACCCTAATGCGTGAGAAATGGTAAGGAAACGTTGTATTTACATATCTGCCACTGTGCAGGGGAATCCGTATAGGTGTTCGAGTGTTCGAACCCTAATGCGTGAGAAATGGTAAGGAAACGTTGTATTTACATATATGCCGATATGCAGGAGAATCCGTATAGGTGTTCGAGTGTTCGAACCCTAATGCGTGAGAAATGGTAAGTAAATGTCGTATTTACATATCTGCCACTGTGCAGGAGAATCCGTATATGTGGTCGACTGTTCGAACCCTAATGCGTGAGAAATGGTAAGGAAACGTTGTATTTATATATATGCCACTGTGCAAGAGAATCCGTATAGGAGTTCGAGTGTTCGAACCCTAATGCGTGAGAAATGGTGTGGAAACGTTGTATTTACATATCTGCCACTCTGCTGGAGAATCCGTATAGGTGTTCGGGTGTTCGAACCCTAATGCGTGAGAAATGGTAAGTAAACGCCGTATTTACATATCTGCCACTGTGCAGGAGAATCCGTATAGGTGTTCGAGTGTTCGAACCCTAATGCGTGAGAAATGGTAAGGAAACGTTGTATTTACATATATGCCGCTGTGCAGGAGAATCCGTCTAGGTGTTCGAGTGTTTGAACCCTAATGCGCGAGAAATGGTAAGAAAATGTCGTATTTGCACATCTGCCACTGTGCAGGAGAATCCGTATAGGTGTTCGAGTGTTCGAACCCTAATGCGTGAGAAATGGTAAGGAAACGTTGTATTTACATATATGCCGCTGTGCAGGAGAATCCGTATAGGTGTTCGAGTGTTCGAACCCTAATGCGTGAGAAATGGTAAGAAAATGTCGAATTTAGACATCTGCCACTGTGCAGGAGAATCCGTACAGGTGTTCGAGTGTTCGAACCCTAATGCCTGAGAAATGATAAGTAAATGCCGTATTTACATATCGGCCACTGTGCAGGAGAATCCGTATCAGTGTTCCGGTGTTCGAACCCTAATGCGTGAGAAATGGCAAGGAAACGTTGTATTTACATATCTGCCACTGTGCAGGGGAATCCGTATAGGTGTTCGAGTGTTCGAACCCTAATGCGTGAGAAATGGTAAGGAAACGGTGTATTTACATATATGCCGATGTGCAGGAGAATCCGTATAGGTGTTCGAGTGTTCGAACCCTAATGCGTGAGAAATGGTAAGTAAATGTCGTATTTACATATATGCCACTGTGCAGGAGAATCCGTATAGGTGGTCGACTGTTCGAACCCTAATGCGTGAGAAATGGTAAAGAAACGTTGTATTTACATATATGCCACTGTGGAGGGGAATCCGTATAGGTGTTCGAGTGTTTGAACCGTAATGCGTGAGAAATGGTAAGGAAACGTTGTATTTACATATCTGCCACTCTGCTGGAGAATCCGTATAGGTGTTCGAGTGTTCGAACCCTAATGTGTGAGAAATGGTAAGTAAACGCCGTATTTACATATCTGCCACTGTGCAGGAGAATCCGTATAGGTGTTCGAGTGTTCGAACCCTAATGCGTGAGAAATGGTAAGGAAACGTTGTATTTACATATCTGCCACTGTGCAGGGGAATCCGTATAGGTGTTCGAGTGTTCGAACCCTAATGCGTGAGAAATGGTAAGGAAACGTTGTATTTACATATATGCCGATGTGCAGGAGAATCCGTATAGGTGTTCGAGTGTTCGAACCCTAATGCGTGAGAAATGGTAAGTAAATGTCGTATTTACATATCTGCCACTGTGCAGGAGAATCCGTATAGGTGTTCGGGTGTTCGAACCCTAATGCGTGAGAAATGGTAAGTAAACGCCGTATTTACATATCTGCCACTGTGCAGGAGAATCCGTATAGGTGTTCGAGTGTTCGAACCCTAATGCGTGAGAAATGGTATGGAAACGTTGTATTTACATATATGCCGCTGTGCAGGAGAATCCGTATAGGTGTTCGAGTGTTTGAACCCTAAGGCGCGAGAAATGGTAAGAAAATGTCGTATTTACACATCTGCCACTGTGTAGGAGAATCCGTATAGGTGTTCGAGTGTTCGAACCCTAATGTGTGAGAAATGGTAAGGAAACGATGTATTTACATATCTGCCACTCTGCTGGAGAATCCGTATAGGTGTTCGAGTGTTCGAACCCTAATGTGCGAGAAATGGTAAGTAAACGCCGTATTTACATATCTGCCACTGTGCAGGAGAATCTGTATAGGTGTTCGAGTGTTCGAACCCTAATGCGTGAGAAATGGTAAGGAAACATTGTATTTACATATATGCCGCTGTGCAGGAGAATCCGTATAGGTGTTCGAGTGTTCGAACCCTAATGCGTGAGAAATGGTAAGTAAATGTCGTATTTACATATATGCCACTGTGCCGGAGAATCCGTATAGGTGGTCGACTGTTCGAACCCTAATGCGTGAGAAATGGTAAAGAAACGTTGTATTTACATATATGCCACTGTGGAGGGGAATCCGTATAGGTGTTCGAGTGTTTGAACCCTAATGCGTGAGAAATGGTAAGGAAACGTTGTATTTACATATCTGCCACTGTGCAGGAGAATCCGTATAGGTGTTCGGTTGTTCGAACCCCAATGCATGAGAAATGGTTAGTAAACGCCGTATTTACATATCTGCCACTGTGCAGGAGAATCCGTATAGGTGTTCGAGTGTTCGAACCCTAATGCGTGAGAAATGGTAAGGAAACGTTGTATTTACATATATGTGGCTGTGCAGGAGAATCCGTATAGGTGTTCGAGTGTGAGACCCCTAATGCGCGAGAAATGGTAAGAAAATGTCGTATTTACACATCTGCCACTATGCAGGAGAATCCGTATAGGTGTTCGAGTGTTCGAACCCTAATGTGTGAGAAATGGTAAGTGAACGCCGTATTTACATATCTGCCACTGTGCAGGAGAATCCGTATAGGTGTTCGAGTGTTCGAACCCTAATGTGTGAGAAATGGTAAGTAAACGCCGTATTTACATATCTGCCACTGTGCAGGAGAATCCGTATAGGTGTTCGAGTGTTCGAACCCTAATGCGTGAGAAATGGTAAGGAAACGTTGTATATATATATCTGCCACTGTGCAGGGGAATCCGTATAGGTGTTCGAGTGTTCGAACCCTAATGCGTGACAAATGGTAAGGAAACGTTGTATTTACATATATGCCGATGTGCAGGAGAATCCGTATAGGTGTTCGAGTGTTCGAACCCTAATGCGTGAGAAATGGTAAGTAAATGTCGTATTTACATATCTGCCACTGTGCAGGAGAATCCGTATAGGTGGTCGACTGTTCGAACCCTAATGCGTGAGAAATGGTAAGGAAACGTTGTATTTTTATATATGCCACTGTGCAAGAGAATCCGTATAGGTGTTCGAGTGTTCGAACCCTAATGCGTGAGAAATGGTAAGGAAACGTTGTATTTACATATCTGCCACTCTGCTGGAGAATCCGTATAGGTGTTCGGGTGTTCGAACCCTAATGCGTGAGAAATGGTAAGTAAACGCCGTATTTACATATCTGCCACTGTGCAGGAGAATCCGTATAGGTGTTCGAGTGTTCGAACCCTAATGCGTGAGAAATGGTAAGGAAACGTTGTATTTACATATATGCCGCTGTGCAGGAGAATCCGTCTAGGTGTTCGAGTGTTTGAACCCTAATGCGCGAGAAATGGTAAGAAAATGTCGTATTTACACATCTGCCACTGTGCAGGAGAATCCGTATAGGTGTTCGAGTGTTCGAACCCTAATGCGTGAGAAATGGTAAGGAAACGTTGTATTTACATATATGCCGCTGTGCAGGAGAATCTGTATAGGTGTTCGAGTGTTTGAACCCTAATGCGTGAGAAATGGTAAGAAAATGTCGAATTTACACATCTGCCACTGTGCAGGAGAATCCGTACAGGTGTTCGAGTGTTCGAACCCTAATGCCTGAGAAATGATAAGTAAATGCCGTATTTACATATCGGCCACTGTGCAGGAGAATCCGTATCAGTGTTCCGGTGTTCGAACCCTAATGCGTGAGAAATGGCAAGGAAACGTTGTATTTACATATCTGCCACTGTGCAGGGGAATCCGTATAGGTGTTCGAGTGTTCGAACCCTAATGCGTGAGAAATGGTAAGGAAACGGTGTATTTACATATATGCCGATGTGCAGGAGAATCCGTATAGGTGTTCGAGTGTTCGAACCCTAATGCGTGAGAAATGGTAAGTAAATGTCGTATTTACATATATGCCACTGTGCAGGAGAATCCGTATAGGTGGTCGACTGTTCGAACCCTAATGCGTGAGAAATGGTAAAGAAACGTTGTATTTACATATATGCCACTGTGGAGGGGAATCCGTATAGGTGTTCGAGTGTTTGAACCGTAATGCGTGAAAAATGGTAAGGAAACGTTGTATTTACATATCTGCCACTCTGCTGGAGAATCCGTATAGGTGTTCGAGTGTTCGAGCCCTAATGTGTGAGAAATGGTAAGTAAACGCCGTATTTACATATCTGCCACTGTGCAGGAGAATCCGTATAGGTGTTCGAGTGTTCGAACCCTAATGCGTGAGAAATGGTAAGGAAACGTTGTATTTACATATATGCCGATGTGCAGGAGAATCCGTATAGGTGTTCGAGTGTTCGAACCCTAATGCGTGAGAAATGGTAAGTAAATGTCGTATTTACATATCTGCCACTGTGCAGGAGAATCCGTATAGGTGGTCGACTGTTCGAACCCTAATGCGTGAGAAATGGTAAGGAAACGTTGTATTTACATATATGCCACTGTTCAGGAGAATCCGTATAGCTGTTCGAGTGTTCGAACCCTAATGCGTGAGAAATGGTAAGGAAACGTTGTATTTACATATCTGCCACTCTGCTGGAGAATCCGTATAGGTGTTCGGGTGTTCGAACCCTAATGCGTGAGAAATGGTAAGTAAACGCCGTATTTACATATCTGCCACTGTCCAGGAGAATCCGTATAGGTGTTCTTGTGTTCGAACCCTAATGCGTGAGAAATGGTATGGAAACGTTGTATTTACATATATGCCGCTGTGCAGGAGAATCCGTATAGGTGTTCGAGTGTTTGAACCCTAAGGCGCGAGAAATGGTAAGAAAATGTCGTATTTACACATCTGCCACTGTGTAGGAGAATCCGTATAGGTGTTCGAGTGTTCGAACCCTAATGTGTGAGAAATGGTAAGGAAACGATGTATTTACATATCTGCCACTCTGCTGGAGAATCCGTATAGGTGTTCGAGTGTTCGAACCCTAATGTGTGAGAAATGGTAAGTAAACGCCGTATTTACATATCTGCCACTGTGCAGGAGAATCCGTATAGGTGTTCGAGTGTTCGAACCCTAATGCGTGAGAAATGGTAAGGAAACATTGTATTTACATATATGCCGCTGTGCAGGAGAATCCGTATAGGTGTTCGAGTGCTCGAACCCTAATGCGTGAGAAATGGTAAGTAAATGTCGTATTTACATATATGCCATTGTGCCGGAGAATCCGTATAGGTGGTCGACTGTTCGAACCCTAATGCGTGAGAAATGGTAAAGAAACGTTGTATTTACGTATATGCCACTGTGGAGGGGAATCCGTATAGGTGTTCGAGTGTTTGAACCCTAATGCGTGAGAAATGGTAAGGAAACGTCGTATTTACATATCTGCCACTGTGCAGGAGAATCCGTATAGGTGTTCGGGTGTTCGAACCCCAATGCATGAGAAATGGTTAGTAAACGCCGTATTTACATATCTGCCACTGTGCAGGAGAATCCGTATAGGTGTTCGAGTGTTCGAACCCTAATGCGTGAGAAATGGTAAGGAAACGTTGTATTTACATATATGCGGCTGTGCAGGAGAATCCGTATAGGTGTTCGAGTGTGAGACCCCTAATGCGCGAGAAATGGTAAGAAAATGTCGTATTTACACATCTGCCACTATGCAGGAGAATCCGTATAGGTGTTCGAGTGTTCGAACCCTAATGTGTGAGAAATGGTAAGTAAACGCCGTATTTACATATCTGCCACTGTGCAGGAGAATCCGTATAGGTGTTCGAGTGTTCGAACCCTAATGTGTGAGAAATGGTAAGTAAACGCCGTATTTACATATCTGCCACTGTGCAGGAGAATCCGTATAGGTGTTCGAGTGTTCGAACCCTAATGCGTGAGAAATGGTAAGGAAACGTTGTATTTACATATCTGCCACTGTGCAGGGGAATCCGTATAGGTGTTCGAGTGTTCGAACCCTAATGCGTGAGAAATGGTAAGGAAACGTTGTATTTACATATATGCCGATGTGCAGGAGAATCCGTATAGGTGTTCGAGTGTTCGAACCCTAATGCGTGAGAAATGGTAAGTAAATGTCGTATTTACATATCTGCCACTGTGCAGGAGAATCCGTATAGGTGGTCGACTGTTCGAACCCTAATGCGTGAGAAATGGTAAGGAAACGTTGTATTTACATATATGCCACTGTGCAGGAGAATCCGTATAGGTGTTCGAGTGTTCGAACCCTAATGCGTGAGAAATGGTAAGGAAACGTTGTATTTACATATCTGCCACTCTGCTGGAGAATCCGTATAGGTGTTCGGGTGTTCGAACCCTAATGCGTGAGAAATGGTAAGTAAACGCCGTATTTACATATCTGCCACTGTGCAGGAGAATCGGTATAGGTGTTCGAGTGTTCGAACCCTAATGCGTGAGAAATGGTATGGAAACGTTGTATTTACATATATGCCGTTGTGCAGGAGAATCCGTATAGGTGTTCGAGTATTTCAACCCTAATGTTCGAGTGTCTGAACCCTAATGCGCGAGAAATGGTAAGAAAATGTCGTATTTACACATCTGCCACTGTGCAGGAGAATCCGTATAGGTGTTCGAGTGTTCGAACCCTAATGTGTGAGAAATGCTAAGGAAACGATGTATTTACATATCTGCCACTCTGCTGGAGAATCCGTATAGGTGTTCGAGTGTTCGAACCCTAATGTGTGAGAAATGGTAAGTAAACGCCGTATTTACATATCTGCCACTGTGCAGGAGAATCCGTATAGGTGTTCGAGTGTTCGAACCCTAATGCGTGAGAAATGGTATGGAAACGTTGTATTTACATATATGCCGTTGTGCAGGAGAATCCGTATAGGTGTTCGAGTATTTCAACCCTAATGTTCGAGTGTCTGAACCCTAATGCGCGAGAAATGGTAAGAAAATGTCGTATTTACACATCTGCCACTGTGCAGGAGAATCCGTATAGGTGTTCGAGTGTTCGAACCCTAATGTGTGAGAAATGCTAAGGAAACGATGTATTTACATATCTGCCACTCTGCTGGAGAATCCGTATAGGTGTTCGAGTGTTCGAACCCTAATGTGTGAGAAATGGTAAGTAAACGCCGTATTTACATATCTGCCACTGTGCAGGAGAATCCGTATAGGTGTTCGAGTGTTCGAACCCTAATGCGTGAGAAATGGTAAGGAAACATTGTATTTACATATATGCCGCTGTGCAGGAGAATCCGTATAGGTGTTCGAGTGTTCGAACCCTAATGCGTGAGAAATGGTAAGTAAATGTCGTATTTACATATATGCCACTGTGCAGGAGAATCCGTATAGGTGGTCGACTGTTCGAACCCTAATGCGTGAGAAATGGTAAAGAAACGTTGTATTTACATATATGCCACTGTGGAGGGGAATCCGTATAGGTGTTCGAGTGTTTGAACCGTAATGCGTGAGAAATGGTAAGGAAACCTTGTATTTACATATCTGCCACTCTGCTGGAGAATCCGTATAGGTGTTCGAGTGTTCGAGCCCTAATGTGTGAGAAATGGTAAGTAAACGCCGTATTTACATATCTGCCACTGTGCAGGAGAATCCGTATAGGTGTTCGAGTGTTCGAACCCTAATGCGTGAGAAATGGTAAGGAAACGTTGTATTTACATATATGCCGATGTGCAGGAGAATCCGTATAGGTGTTCGAGTGTTCGAACCCTAATGCGTGAGAAATGGTAAGTAAATGTCGTATTTACATATCTGCCACTGTGCAGGAGAATCCGTATAGGTGGTCGACTGTTCGAACCCTAATGCGTGAGAAATGGTAAGGAAACGTTGTATTTACATATATGCCACTGTTCAGGAGAATCCGTATAGCTGTTCGAGTGTTCGAACCCTAATGCGTGAGAAATGGTAAGGAAACGTTGTATTTACATATCTGCCACTCTGCTGGAGAATCCGTATAGGTGTTCGGGTGTTCGAACCCTAATGCGTGAGAAATGGTAAGTAAACGCCGTATTTACATATCTGCCACTGTGCAGGAGAATCCGTATAGGTGTTCGAGTGTTCGAACCCTAATGCGTGAGAAATGGTATGGAAACGTTGTATTTACATATATGCCGTTGTGCAGGAGAATCCGTATAGGTGTTCGAGTATTTCAACCCTAATGTTCGAGTGTCTGAACCCTAATGCGCGAGAAATGGTAAGAAAATGTCGTATTTACACATCTGCCACTGTGCAGGAGAATCCGTATAGGTGTTCGAGTGTTCGAACCCTAATGTGTGAGAAATGCTAAGGAAACGATGTATTTACATATCTGCCACTCTGCTGGAGAATCCGTATAGGTGTTTCGAGTGTTCGAACCCTAATGTGTGAGAAATGGTAAGTAAACGCCGTATTTACATATCTGCCACTGTGCAGGAGAATCCGTATAGGTGTTCGAGTGTTCGAACCCTAATGCGTGAGAAATGGTATGGAAACGTTGTATTTACATATATGCCGTTGTGCAGGAGAATCCGTATAGGTGTTCGAGTATTTCAACCCTAATGTTCGAGTGTCTGAACCCTAATGCGCGAGAAATGGTAAGAAAATGTCGTATTTACACATCTGCCACTGTGCAGGAGAATCCGTATAGGTGTTCGAGTGTTCGAACCCTAATGTGTGAGAAATGCTAAGGAAACGATGTATTTACATATCTGCCACTCTGCTGGAGAATCCGTATAGGTGTTCGAGTGTTCGAACCCTAATGTGTGAGAAATGGTAAGTAAACGCCGTATTTACATATCTGCCACTGTGCAGGAGAATCTGTATAGGTGTTCGAGTGTTCGAACCCTAATGCGTGAGAAATGGTAAGGAAACATTGTATTTACATATATGCCGCTGTGCAGGAGAATCCGTATAGGTGTTCGAGTGTTCGAACCCTAATGCGTGAGAAATGGTAAGTAAATGTCGTATTTACATATATGCCACTGTGCAGGAGAATCCGTATAGGTGGTCGACTGTTCGAACCCTAATGCGTGAGAAATGGTAAAGAAACGTTGTATTTACATATATGCCACTGTGGAGGGGAATCCGTATAGGTGTTCGAGTGTTTGAACCGTAATGCGTGAGAAATGGTAAGGAAACGTTGTATTTACATATCTGCCACTCTGCTGGAGAATCCGTATAGGTGTTCGAGTGTTCGAGCCCTAATGTGTGAGAAATGGTAAGTAAACGCCGTATTTACATATCTGCCACTATGCAGGAGAATCCGTATAGGTGTTCGAGTGTTTCGAACCCTAATGCGTGAGAAATGGTAAGGAAACGTTGTATTTACATATTATGCCGATGTGCAGGAGAATCCGTATAGGTTTTCGAGTGTTCGAACCCTAATGCGTGAGAAATGGTAAGTAAATGTCGTATTTACATATCTGGCCACTGTGCAGGAGAATCCGTATAGGTGGTCGACTGTTCGAACCCTAATGCGTGAGAAATGGTAAGGAAACGTTGTATTTACATATATGCCACTGTTCAGGAGAATCCGTATAGCTGTTCGAGTGTTCGAACCCTAATGCGTGAGAAAATGGTAAGGAAACGTTGTATTTACATATCTGCCACTCTGCTGGAGAATCCGTATAGGTGTTCGGGTGGTTCGAACCCTAATGCGTGAGAAATGGTAAGTAAACGCCGTATTTACATATCTGCCACTGTCCAGGAGAATCCGTATAGGTGTTCTTGTGTTCGAACCCTAATGCGTGAGAAATGGTATGGAAACGTTGTATTTACATATATGCCGCTGTGCTGGAGAATCCGTATAGGTGTTCGAGTGTTTGAACCCTAAGGCGCGAGAAATGGTAAGAAAATGTCGTATTTACACATCTGCCACTGTGTAGGAGAATCCGTATAGGGTGTTCGAGTGTTCGAACCCTAATGTGTGAGAAATGGTAAGGAAACGATGTATTTACATATCTGCCACTCTGCTGGAGAATCCGTATAGGTGTTCGAGTGTTCGAAACCCTAATGTGTGAGAAATGGTAAGTAAACGCCGTATTTACATATCTGCCACTGTGCAGGAGAATCCGTATAGGTGTTCGAGTGTTCGAACCCTAATGCGTGAGGAAATGGTAAGGAAACATTGTATTTACATATATGCCGCTGTGCAGGAGAATCCGTATAGGTGTTCGAGTGTTCGAACCCTAAATGCGTGAGAAATGGTAAGTAAATGTCGTATTTACATATATGCCATTGTGCCGGAGAATCCGTATAGGTGGTCGACTGTTCGAACCCTAATGCGTGAGAAATGGTAAAGAAACGTTGTATTTACATATATGCCACTGTGGAGGGGAATCCGTATAGGTGTTCGAGTGTTTGAACCCTAATGCGTGAGAAATGGTAAGGAAACGTCGTATTTACATATCTGCCACTGTGCAGGAGAATCCGTATAGGTGTTCGGGTGTTCGAACCCCAATGCATGAGAAATGGTTAGTAAACGCCGTATTTACATATCTGCCACTGTGCAGGAGAATCCGTATAGGTGTTCGAGTGTTCGAACCCTAATGCGTGAGAAATGGTAAGGAAACGTTGTATTTACACATATGCGGCTGTGCAGGAGAATCCGTATAGGTGTTTGAGTGTGAGACCCCTAATGCGCGAGAAATGGTAAGAAAATGTCGTATTTACACATCTGCCACTATGCAGGAGAATCCGTATAGGTGTTCGAGTGTTCGAACCCTAATGTGTGAGAAATGGTAAGTAAACGCCGTATTTACATATCTGCCACTGTGCAGGAGAATCCGTATAGGTGTTCGAGTGTTCGAACCCTAATGTGTGAGAAATGGTAAGTAAACGCCGTATTTACATATCTGCCACTGTGCAGGAGAATCCGTATAGGTGTTCGAGTGTTCGAACCCTAATGCGTGAGAAATGGTAAGGAAACGTTGTATTTACATATCTGCCACTGTGCAGGGGAATCGTATAGGTGTTCGAGTGTTCGAACCCTAATGCGTGAGAAATGGTAAGGAAACGTTGTATTTACATATATGCCGATGTGCAGGAGAATCCGTATAGGTGTTCGAGTGTTCGAACCCTAATGCGTGAGAAATGGTAAGTAAATGTCGTATTTACATATCTGCCACTGTGCAGGAGAATCCGTATAGGTGGTCGACTGTTCGAACCCTAATGCGTGAGAAATGGTAAGGAAACGTTGTATTTACATATATGCCACTGTGCAGGAGAATCCGTATTGGTGTTCGAGTGTTTCGAACCCTAATGCGTGAGAAATGGTAAGGAAACGTTGTATTTACATATCTGCCACTCTGCTGGAGAATCCGTATAGGTGTTCGAGTGTTCGAAACCCTAATGCGTGAGAAATGGTAAGTAAACGCCGTATTTACATATCTGCCACTGTGCAGGAGAATCCGTATAGGTGTTCGAGTGTTCGAACCCTAATGCGTGAGAAATGGTATGGAAACGTTGTATTTACATATATGCCGTTGTGCAGGAGAATCCGTATAGGTGTTCGAGTATTTCAACCCTAATGTTCGAGTGTCTGAACCCTAATGCGCGAGAAATGGTAAGAAAATGTCGTATTTACACATCTGCCACTGTGCAGGAGAATCCGTATAGGTGTTCGAGTGTTCGAACCCTAATGTGTGAGAAATGCTAAGGAAACGATGTATTTACATATCTGCCACTCTGCTGGAGAATCCGTATAGGTGTTCGAGTGTTCGAACCCTAATGTGTGAGAAATGGTAAGTAAACGCCGTATTTACATATCTGCCACTGTGCAGGAGAATCCGTATAGGTGTTCGAGTGTTCGAACCCTAATGCGTGAGAAATGGTAAGGAAACATTGTATTTACATATATGCCGCTGTGCAGGAGAATCCGTATAGGTGTTCGAGTGTTCGAACCCTAATGCGTGAGAAATGGTAAGTAAATGTCGTATTTACATATATGCCACTGTGCAGGAGAATCCGTATAGGTGGTCGACTGTTCGAACCCTAATGCGTGAGAAATGGTAAAGAAACGTTGTATTTACATATATGCCACTGTGGAGGGAATCCGTATAGGTGTTCGAGTGTTTGAACCCTAATGCGTGAGAAATGGTAAGGAAACGTTGTATTTACATATCTGCCACTGTGCAGGAGAATCCGTATAGGTGTTCGAGTGTTCGAACCCTAATGCGTGAGAAATGGTAAGGAAACGTTGTATTTACATATCTGCCACTCTGCTGGAGAATCCGTATAGGTGTTCGGGTGTTCGAACCCTAATGCGTGAGAAATGGTAAGTAAACGCCGTATTTACATATCTGCCACTGTGCAGGAGAATCCGTATAGGTGTTCGAGTGTTCGAACCCTAATGCGTGAGAAATGGTATGGAAACGTTGTATTTACATATATGCCGTTGTGCAGGAGAATCCGTATAGGTGTTCGAGTATTTCAACCCTAATGTTCGAGTGTCTGAACCCTAATGCGCGAGAAATGGTAAGAAAATGTCGTATTTACACATCTGCCACTGTGCAGGAGAATCCGTATAGGTGGTCGACTGTTCGAACCCTAATGCGTGAGAAATGGTAAGGAAACGTTGTATTTATATATATGCCACTGTGCAAGAGAAATCCGTATAGGTGTTCGAGTGTTCGAACCCTAATGCGTGAGAAATGGTAAGGAAACGTTGTATTTACATATCTGCCACTCTGCTGGAGAATCCGTATAGGTGTTCGGGTGTTCGAACCCTAATGCGTGAGAAATGGTAAGTAAACGCCGTATTTACATATCTGCCACTGTGCAGGAGAATCCGTATAGGTGTTCGAGTGTTCGAACCCTAATGCGTGAGAAATGGTAAGGAAACGTTGTATTAGATATATGCCGCTGTGCAGGAGAATCCGTCTAGGTGTTCGAGTGTTTGAACCCTAATGCGCGAGAAATGGTAAGAAAATGTCGTATTTACACATCTGCCACTGTGCAGGAGAATCCGTATAGGTGTTCGAGTGTTCGAACCCTAATGCGTGAGAAATGGTAAGGAAACGTTGTATTTACATATATGCCGCTGTGCAGGAGAATCCGTATAGGTGTTCGAGTGTTCGAACCCTAATGCGTGAGAAATGGTAAGAAAATGTCGAATTTAGACATCTGCCACTGTGCAGGAGAATCCGTACAGGTGTTCGAGTGTTCGAACCCTAATGCCTGAGAAATGATAAGTAAATGCCGTATTTACATATCGGCCACTGTGCAGGAGAATCCGTATCAGTGTTCCGGTGTTCGAACCCTAATGCGTGAGAAATGGCAAGGAAACGTTGTATTTACATATCTGCCACTGTGCAGGGGAATCCGTATAGGTGTTCGAGTGTTCGAACCCTAATGCGTGAGAAATGGTAAGGAAACCGGTGTATTTACATATATGCCGATGTGCAGGAGAATCCGTATAGGTGTTCGAGTGTTCGAACCCTAAATGCGTGAGAAATGGTAAGTAAATGTCGTATTTACATATATGCCACTGTGCAGGAGAATCCGTATAGGTGGTCGACTGTTCGAACCCTAATGCGTGAGAAATGGTAAAGAAACGTTGTATTTACATATATGCCACTGTGGAGGGGAATCCGTATAGGTGTTCGAGTGTTTGAACCGTAATGCGTGAGAAATGGTAAGGAAACGTTGTATTTACATATCTGCCACTCTGCTGGAGAATCCGTATAGGTGTTCGAGTGTTCGAACCCTAATGTGTGAGAAATGGTAAGTAAACGCCGTATTTACATATCTGCCACTGTGCAGGAGAATCCGTATAGGTGTTCGAGTGTTCGAACCCTAATGCGTGAGAAATGGTAAGGAAACGTTGTATTTACATATCTGCCACTGTGCAGGGGAATCCGCATAGGTGTTCGAGTGTTCGAACCCTAATGCGTGAGAAATGGTAAGGAAACGTTGTATTTACATATATGCCGATGTGCAGGAGAATCCGTATAGGTGTTCGAGTGTTCGAACCCTAATGCGTGAGAAATGGTAAGTAAATGTCGTATTTACATATCTGCCACTGTGCAGGAGAATCCGTATAGGTGGTCGACTGTTCGAACCCTAATGCGTGAGAAATGGTAAGGAAACATTGTATTTACATATATGCCACTGTTCAGGAGAATCCGTATAGCTGTTCGAGTGTTCGAACCCTAATGCGTGAGAAATGGTAAGGAAACGTTGTATTTACATATCTGCCACTCTGTTGGAGAATCCGTATAGGTGTTCGGGTGTTCGAACCCTAATGCGTGAGAAATGGTAAGTAAACGCCGTATTTACATATCTGCCACTGTGCAGGAGAATCCGTATAGGTGTTTCGAGTGTTCGAACCCTAATGCGTGAGAAATGGTATGGAAACGTTGTATTTACATATATGCCGTTGTGCAGGAGAATCCGTATAGGTGTTCGAGTATTTCAACCCTAATGTTCGAGTGTCTGAACCCTAATGCGCGAGAAATGGTAAGAAAATGTCGTATTTACACATCTGCCACTGTGCAGGAGAATCCGTATAGGTGTTCGAGTGTTCGAACCCTAATGTGTGAGAAATGCTAAGGAAACGATGTATTTACATAACTGCCACTCTGCTGGAGAATCCGTATAGGTGTTCGAGTGTTCGAACCCTAATGTGTGAGAAATGGTAAGTAAACGCCGTATTTACATATCTGCCACTGTGCAGGAGAATCCGTATAGGTGTTTCGAGTGTTCGAACCCTAATGCGTGAGAAATGGTAAGGAAACATTGTATTTACATATATGCCGCTGTGCAGGAGAATCCGTATAGGTGTTCGAGTGTTCGAACCCTAATGCGTGAGAAATGGTAAGTAAATGTCGTATTTACATATATGCCACTGTGCAGGAGAATCCGTATAGGTGGTCGACTGTTCGAACCCTAATGCGTGAGAAATGGTAAAGAAACGTTGTATTTACATATATACCACTGTGGAGGGGAATCCGTATAGGTGTTCGAGTGTTTGAACCCTAATGCGTGAGAAATGGTAAGGAAACGTTGTATTTACATATCTGCCACTGTGCAGGAGAATCCGTATAGGTGTTCGGGTGTTCGAACCCCAATGCATGAGAAATGGTTAGTAAACGCCGTATTTACATATCTGCCACTGTGCAGGAGAATACGTATAGGTGTTCGACTGTTCGAACCCTAATGCGTGAGAAATGGTAAGGAAACGTTGTATTTACATATATGCCGCTGTGCAGGAGAATCCGTATAGGTGTTCGAGTGTGAGACCCCTAATGCGCGAGAAATGGTAAGAAAATGTCGTATTTACACATCTGCCACTATGCAGGAGAATCCGTATAGGTGTTCGAGTGTTCGAACCCTAATGTGTGAGAAATGGTAGGTAAACGCCGTATTTACATATCTGCCACTGTGCAGGAGAATCCGTATAGGTGTTCGAGTGTTCGAACCCGAATGTGTGAGAAATGGTAGGTAAAACGCCGTATTTACATATCTGCCACTGTGCAGGAGAATCCGTATAGGTGTTCGAGTGTTCGAACCCTAATGCGTGAGAAAATGGTAAGGAAACGTTGTATTTACATATCTGCCACTGTGCAGGGGAATCCGTATAGGTGTTCGAGTGTTCGAACCCTAATGCGTGACAAATGGTAAGGAAACGTTGTATTTACATATATGCCGATATGCAGGAGAATCCGTATAGGTGTTCGAGTGTTCGAACCCTAATGCGTGAGAAATGGTAAGTAAATGTCGTATTTACATATCTGCCACTGTGCAGGAGAATCCGTATAGGTGGTCGACTGTTCGAACCCTAATGCGTGAGAAATGGTAAGGAAACGTTGTATTTATATATATGCCACTGTGCAAGAGAATCCGTATAGGTGTTCGAGTGTTCGAACCCTAATGCGTGAGAAATGGTAAGGAAAACGTTGTATTTACATATCTGCCACTCTGCTGGAGAATCCGTATAGGTGTTCGGGTGTTCGAACCCTAATGCGTGAGAAATGGTAAGTAAACGCCGTATTTACATATCTGCCACTGTGCAGGAGAATCCGTATAGGTGTTCGAGTGTTCGAACCCTAATGCGTGAGAAATGGTAAGGAAACGTTGTATTTACATATATGCCGCTGTGCAGGAGAATCCGTCTAGGTGTTCGAGTGTTTGAAACCCTAATGCGCGAGAAATGGTAAGAAAATGTCGTATTTACACATCTGCCACTGTGCAGGAGAATCCGTATAGGTGTTCGAGTGTTCGAACCCTAATGCGTGAGAAATGGTAAGGAAACGTTGTATTTTACATATATGCCGCTGTGCAGGAGAATCCGTATAGGTGTTCGAGTGTTCGAACCCTAATGCGTGAGAAATGGTAAGAAAATGTCGAATTTAGACATCTGCCACTGTGCAGGAGAAATCCGTACAGGTGTTCGAGTGTTCGAACCCTAATGCCCTGAGAAATGATAAGTAAATGCCGTATTTACATATCGGCCACTGTGCAGGAGAATCCGTATCAGTGTTCCGGTGTTCGAACCCTAATGCGTGAGAAAATGGCAAGGAAACGTTGTATTTACATATCTGCCACTGTGCAGGGGAATCCGTATAGGTGTTCGAGTGTTCGAACCCTAATGCGTGAGAAATGGTAAGGAAACGGTGTATTTACATATATGCCGATGTGCAGGAGAATCCGTATAGGTGTTCGAGTGTTCGAACCCTAATGCGTGAGAAATGGTAAGTAAATGTCGTATTTACATATATGCCACTGTGCAGGAGAATCCGTATAGGTGGTCGACTGTTCGAACCCTAATGCGTGAGAAATGGTAAAGAAACGTTGTATTTAACATATATGCCCACTGTGGAGGGGAATCCGTATAGGTGTTCGAGTGTTTGAACCGTAATGCGTGAGAAATGGTAAGGAAAACGTTGTATTTACATATCTGCCACTCTGCTGGAGAATCCGTATAGGTGTTTCGAGTGTTCGAACCCTAATGTGTGAGAAATGGTAAGTAAAACGCCGTATTTACATATCTGCCACTGTGCAGGAGAATCCGTATAGGTGTTCGAGTGTTCGAACCCTAATGCGTGAGAAATGGTAAGGAAACGTTGTATTTACATATCTGCCACTGTGCAGGGGAATCCGTATAGGTGTTCGAGTGTTTCGAACCCTAATGCGTGAGAAATGGTAAGGAAACGTTGTATTTACATATATGCCGATGTGCAGGAGAATCCGTATAGGTGTTCGAGTGTTCGAACCCTAATGCGTGAGAAATGGTAAGTAAATGTCGTATTTACATATCTGCCACTGTGCAGGAGAAATCCGTATAGGTGGTCGACTGTTTCGAACCCTAATGCGTGAGAAATGGTAAGGAAACATTGTATTTACATATATGCCACTGTTCAGGAGAATCCGTATAGCTGTTCGAGTGTTCGAACCCTAATGCGTGAGAAATGGTAAGGAAACGTTGTATTTACATATCTGCCACTCTGTTGGAGAAATCCGTATAGGTGTTCGGGTGTTCGAACCCTAATGCGTGAGAAATGGTAAGTAAACGCCGTATTTACATATCTGCCACTGTGCAGGAGAATCCGTATAGGTGTTCGAGTGTTCGAAACCCTAATGCGTGAGAAATGGTATGGAAAACGTTGTATTTACATATATGCCGTTGTGCAGGAGAATCCGTATAGGTGTTCGAGTATTTCAACCCTAATGTTCGAGTGTCTGAACCCTAATGCGCGAGAAATGGTAAGAAAATGTCGTATTTACACATCTGCCACTGTGCAGGAGAATCCGTATAGGTGTTCGAGTGTTCGAACCCTAATGTGTGAGAAATGCTAAGGAAACGATGTATTTACATATCTGCCACTCTGCTGGAGAATCCGTATAGGGTGTTCGAGTGTTCGAACCCTAATGTGTGAGAAATGGTAAGTAAAACGCCGTATTTACATATCTGCCACTGTGCAGGAGAATCCGTATAGGTGTTCGAGTGTTCGAACCCTAATGCGTGAGAAATGGTAAGGAAAACATTGTATTTACAATATATGCCGCTGTGCAGGAGAATCCGTATAGGTGTTCGAGTGTTCGAACCCTAATGCGTGAGAAATGGTAAGTAAATGTCGTATTTACATATATGCCACTGTGCAGGGAGAATCCGTATAGGTGGTCGACTGTTCGAACCCTAATGCGTGAGAAATGGTAAAGAAACGTTGTATTTACATATATGCCACTGTGGAGGGGAAATCCGTTATAGGTGTTCGAGTGTTTGAACCCTAATGCGTGAGAAATGGTAAGGAAACGTTGTATTTACATATCTGCCACTGTGCAGGAGAATCCGTATAGGTGTTCGGGTGTTCGAACCCCAATGCATGAGAAATGGTTAGTAAACGCCGTATTTACATATCTGCCACTGTGCAGGAGAATCCGTATAGGTGTTCGACTGTTCGAACCCTAATGCGTGAGAAATGGTAAGGAAACGTTGTATTTACATATATGCCGCTGTGCAGGAGAATCCGTATAGGTGTTCGAGTGTGAGGACC